>MCJB01047994.1:3745-55818 GCA_002018475.1 Nicotiana obtusifolia | reverse complement strand
ACTCAGAAGAGTCACCCTCAACACTCGAGACCCTAACGAGGGGAAGTTGGGACCGAATTGGGAAGGCCCTTATGCCATTTTGAAAGTGACCGGGAAAGGGTCCTACAAGCTGGGAACCGTAGATGGGAAAGAACTACCCAACAACTGGAACGTGAGCCACTTAAAGAAATATTATTGCTAAGGTAAGTTTTTCTCTTTTTTTTTGCTATCTTTACACTTTTCGATACTAACCTATGCAGGGTGAATCGACATCTAGCTAAGATACCTGACAAGAAGGCTGAAAGCACGCGCTGCACTCTTTTTCCCTTCGACCGTTTTTGTCCCAATCTGGGTTTTTCGGCAAGGTTTTTAATGAGGCAGCATTTAGTCATTTGGCCGGGTTGAAAAAAAAAATGAGTAGGGGAAAAACAGTATGAGTAGGAGCGGGCAATTATTTTCCATGCGATGGGTATTTACTAAACTTTAGCATTTCTTCTACTTCAAACTTTTCTATGTGACTTGATTAAAGTTCACTATGGATGCCCTCAACTTCTTGGGGAGAAGTTCTTTTTCTTTTTTATTTTACTTTTTTTGGATGCATCAAGTGGTTTAAATGAACTACTGAGATTTTTAACTTCAACTTCTTTGAGTTGAAGTATATTTATTGTCGTTGGAATCATCAAGTGGGCGTGCACGATATTGGCAATTACTAATCTTTAACTCCGTGCTACTATATCTAATCTGAGAAGCTTACATTTTATCCTAAATTATTTTCGAGAGGCCAAATTAAAGATCAATAGGAAATGATGTAAGGGTCAAACGGTCACAGAGAGCCGTACCCTAGTAGGACGATCTGGCTCGCCTCCGATCAACAAAATGTACCATTGTTCAAATAATAGCAAAGACTATTCGATGCCTAAGTCTACACCAGACCCGGGCGACTGTTTACATTATTAAATATTTGTGGAATGAAATATTCATCCTACCAAAAATAATTATTTTACATTAGAGGGTAAATATCGGACATTACATGTGTGTGTATAATAATTTTTTTATTAAATATGTATCAACACTAAGTCTACACCAGTTGTCATAAAATAATGAATAAATATACTAGTGTCTTACGCTCATCAATTTAGTTTCATTTTTATTAACTACAAATAGCTATACAAGGCTGGTGATTGGTGAAGGCGGGGAAGCGCATGCAAAAGGAAAGAAGGCGGCTTTTCTGAAAGTTACAGTACATCTTTTATTGCCAAGACTTGCCCACAACTACCCACCACCTTTAATAATGTAGTGGTCTTAAGCCAAAAATCAAACTACACTTTCTCTTGCATTCCATTCAAGTTGTGTTTTCGCATAACCCAGAATTAAAGTCTTAAGGAAAATAAATTTATAATCAGCAGTCTAATCTGTATCAAATAATCAACTCGAGAACCGGAAATTGACATTTGACTCACGTTACCTGAATACATGCTGCTTCTTGTTACCGACATTTTAAACAAAATTTGCATTGAATAATTAATTTACAAATTTTTTTATCATGATCAAATGGTAGAAATAACTCAATTAATCAATTTGTGGAGATGCTATTGGTAATCACACTTCCGCTTAGTAGGGAAGATTTTAAAAAAAGTAAGCGAGCACACACTTAATGTCAGCCTTGTTTGACAAAATTTTTGGCTCAACTAATTAGATTTGTACGAAGAAGTGTTAATCTTAGTTAAAAATAATACACGAAAGATAAAGTCACGTGTGTCAAGATCAAATAACTAGTATATTTATCCGAATTACAATGATTGTAAGCAACAATAACAATAATCAGTGTCTAAAAAGGTGAAGTATGTCATTCAATAGCAATAAATAATAAATAACGGTAAATTAGCATTTATGTAAATAAAACATATGAGTCACTCGAAAAGGGATGAGATGAGTGAATATTCTTTCTGACAATGATAAATAATTGAAAAGCCTTTGAACATTTGAGTTGTTCTTGGATCCTGTGGGGATGATATGCTAGAATCTTGGTAAAAAGGTTGTTTTCGTATATTTGCGATAAGACCAGATTCTCTCTTTCAAAGTCAATATATTCTTTACAACAAAATATCTCATGTCTCCTATTATTGTGTTTCTTTCTATTTATAGGGAACATGTTCCTAGAAACCCTAATAATACAAGTGCAGAGAATATCTACTAGAATATTCTCTTTAATGTCCTATCTTGAAACTAGCCGTTTTATCTCTGTCAAGGGTTTTTGACCTCGACCTCGATCTTTGATGACTCCTTGACCTTAATCCTTGCCGACTTTTCGATCGCAACCTTCATTAATATTCCTTGAACCACTTCGACGCATGGCGGCCTGTCAATGTCTCGCTAATAATGTCATGGCTTAAGCATTTTAGAGATAAATTTTACCTGTACAAAACTGAGGTGTGTGGATTGTGGCCTACAAAGTTTTTGTTTGGGAATTAGGTTTAAAAATAACCAATTGTAATAATAATCTATTAAAATCTAAAAGCAAAAAGCAACAAAATATAACTAACTTTTAAATCGAAGTATCCCTGCCCTGCATTGTACCTCAATGTTGTCACTTTAATTAACTTAACAGTAAGGTACTAATAATTCCTGCCACAAGATTTTTAGTAACACACACAAAAAGAAAGGGGAGGGGTGTGTGTGGGGGGGAGAGTGGGTCGGAATTCAAGTACTTCAAAGCGTCCTCTTCCTCTACGGAAGACCTATAAATACCCTCTCATACGTTCACATATTTTCCATTCCAACAAATTAAAAACATTTCATTTGCCATATCTCCCTCTCTTTCAAAGCATCAAATCTATCACAAATTCTAGCTTTTCTCAATCGAACAAAATCCTTTAAAAAAAATGGATCAAAACTTGCCAATTATAGCAAAGAAATTCTGGAACATAGTACGAGTAGCTTTCTTCATGCTGAAAAAAGGCCTATCAAAGAGAAAATCTATGCTCGATTTCAACTTATTTATGAAGCGTAGCAAAATTGCTGGCAAAGCCGCAATTCATAATCTCATGTTCCACCACATGACCCATCAATGGTCTAATTCCTCATCTTCTGCCACTTCGCACGTGGGAGATCTCTCACACGCTCCACCCGATGAGTACGAGTTCAGCTGCAGTAACAGCCCAGCTTACACTAAAACCTTCCACCTTCCATTCAACCTCAACAAGCGCAGCAAGCACCACGCGCACCATTTTCACGCGCCGGCCACCTCTGACGACGACGTTTTTGTGATGAATGCGGCTGTGATGAAGGCTTTGGAGATGCTTCAGAATGATAATTCTTCGCCGGCTTATAATTTGCCGGGTTTCGGGAGGACTCCGACGGTGAGGCAGTTGAGGATTACCGATTCGCCTTTTCCACTGAGAGATGTTGAAGAAGATAGCCATGTTGATGAGGCTGCTGAAAATTTCATATCAAAATTCTACAGGGATTTGAGGCGGCAAGCTTCTCCTGGTCCATAAATAACGGTGGCCAATGCAATAAAAAACAACAATACAGGAGCTATCATTGTTTCAATTTTCAGTGTAGTAATTTGGAAATATGGAGAACTTAATTGAAAGCTCAGAAAGTATATGCATGTATAGTTTGCTGCATGTAAAAATTTCAGCTTTCCGTTCTGTCCGTGGATGTTTTTTCCCCCCTTTTCCTTTAGGGGTATTGTGGAAATATCAAAAATGAAACATGTAGTCCTATGGAGTAGTATATAGCTGTGATGAAATCTTTCCATTTATTCTTTTTTATTTGTAATATTATGAAATATTCAGAGGCTTAAGTCCTGAAAGTTTGATTCCAATAATCATCTCTTTCGCTCTATCTTTAATATTCGATTGACTCCGTGCTTCTTTTCTTCTTGGGAGCAGGAGAAGGAAAAAGTAAAAATTAAAGTTGGGACTATCTGTATAATACTGACAATTATAGACTTAGGGGTAGTTTGGTAGAATATACTAAGTAAAATAATTTTTGTATAAAAATTTAATTCGTCCAGTATAATGTTTGGTTGTTCAATTCAATTTATGCATATCTAATACATGGATTACTTATACCTCATAGAAATGCTTAGCTAATACCAAGGAAACTAAGGGATTACTAATCCCCGCATTAACTATACTTGGATAAGACCCTAAAATTACTAAACTGCCCCTCAAACCCTTTTCCTAAATTTTTTTATATACAGGAAGAAGAATATTCAAGGGTATAATTGTAAAGAAGATTTTGAACAGTTTTAAACCAAACACAAGCTTAGATTATGCATTGCATAGCTAATTTTTAATACAATGAACCAAACACTTGATAAAAAATAATCACAGCACTACAATCCATGCACTACTAATACCTGCATTACTAATCCCTGATTACTAATCCTTGCATTACTTGTGTTCGTACCAAACGACCCGTTATAGTAAAGTAAAAACAGTGTTGGCAAGTTAGAAATTATTCTTTCCTTCGAACCTAAGTGAAAGTGAATATACATATACTCCTTTTTATTTAAAAAACTATTATGACTTATAGTAATTTTTATGTCATTTTTAAATATATAAATTTAAAGAATTTATATTTTAATTCACACAAAAAATTAATCAATTTAATACTCTTGCTCCAATTAGATTAAATTGAAACGAAGAGAGTATACAGTATCACATATGTTTACTCCGTCGTTCAATCAAACTTAATGAATTATGAAACATTTACTCGACAGAGTCTCAGATGTTGATATTCCATAGTTCACTATTTTAGTCCAATAAACCTTAATTGTAGCATAGAATCGTAATTCTACTATGTCAATTGCGAGGAACTTATATGGAGAACGGAATTGATCGAGATGCGATTCCACTAACTCCAAAAGGCAAAACAAATTATGTTCTAGAGTGTAAACATTTTTTGAATTAATCAATGCCTCCCTTTTTTACCACTTTATTTTGTTTTAATAGTGTTCTGTAAAGCAACTCCCTTACTTTTAAGGTGGGTCTCTCTACCAAGAGTAAACCTTCTTTGGCAGACACATCCAAAAAAAATTTGATTTCAATAGTGGCACTTATTTTCCTTCTTCACTTTTTTAATTCAGAGAGAAAGAAGATATTGAGAAAATAATCTTTCTTACGATCAAATACGATTTGAATAAAGAAAATTATCTTATAATTTTTTTTTTTTTGTATTTATTCTATTGATCACCTGTGTTATATTTTATTATCGATCTCGTATGAGAAGGATTATATGACCAGAAAAATATTGTAATGAGTCATAAAATCGATCTCTTAAGTAAAGTTACAAATATATTTGGGCTAAATATCAACGACTGACTAATCAGGCTTTATAAATTAAAACACTTCAATCTTACCGATTCATATGGCAGAGATAAAGTAAATTGCTAGTATTAATTAATTGGATTGTGATCTCTCATAGATATGATCTTTTGTCAGTTCTGGCTAAATATTGCACAAGATGTATATTGTTTGTAAAAGTTCTAACTTTTTGTCACTAATTAAAAACTACGCATTGTGAAAGTAAGAAAGCGAAATATTATTGAGAGACACTTGTTAACTGTTGAACTTGCTTCTTAAACTTTTTAACATGCTTACCGTGTCATTTCATTATATTTTCCTTGATTTAATTAGTATAACCTACTTATACAGTCAGACCTTTCGATACAGTTATTTACTATAAAAGTCAATTTTTTCGCAGAATTAATTTTTTAAATTATATTTTATCTTTTTATAACAGTTTCTTAACCTATAACAGCAACAATTATATTTATAACAGAACGCTCTTTGTAAAATTATACCTCTATAACAGTCATATAAAATCATTAAGATTACAAATAATAAATTTAAAACTATGCACATAATCTTTTCTATTAAACAAAGTTTCTATCTTGCATAAAAATATAAGATTTGAAGATTTGCACATGATTTCTTTTCCATTGGACAAATTTCAGAAAATATTTAGATAGAAAATTTAACTATTAAGCTCTTAGATTGTCTTCAAGGGAAAGCTATTGGATACCTTTTTGCTGAAAATTTGGACACGATTCTTCGCCAATTCAAGCGTTATATCGCTAATAAGAGAATGAAATCTACGAAGAAAAGCTACAATTACAAAGTTCTATCAATCTTGAAATTTATTTTTTTAGGTAGCTTTAAAATTTTTGCCTTAGAGTTTAAATCTTTATACGTTTAGTTACAAATTTATTAATAATGTATTAGCATTCTTCAATATTTAACTAGTAAAACATGCATATCTTTTAAGATTTTAAATTTGAATAATTTTCTTATCTTTATATATAACATCAAAAAAGGAAAAATTATTGATTTTTGGATAATTTTTATCTATGACAGCCAAAAAATATTTTAACATTAAATGTTATTATAGGTGTATAATACACCACAAAAACTAAAAAATATCAGAACAAACGAGGTTATTATAGAGAAGATTGACTATATATGATCGTCACAATCACAATCATTCCTTGATTATGTAATTAAGTTGCATTAATCACTGGACTAATTTCCATAATTTTAATTTGCTTCCATTTGTGGTGTTGGTCGTATGCTCTGACAATAATTAATTGAAAATTGTCACAAATTGACTTCTTTAAATCACAAATTGGCAGCCATTAGTTGTTATATTGATCACTTTATAGGATGGAGAATACTCAGGTTGACACATTGAAACATCTACTCTTCAATAATTTTATCATAACCAACATTGAATTTGTTCATAAAGACACATCAATCTTGATAAGTCAGGAGTAGAACCTAGAAGGTATCAAAAAAATAAATACTACTTGGTATTTGAATTATAGAAAATATTGGTTTTTTGTTGACTTGGGAAAAGGTTTTACATATACTAAAAAAGTTATTTATGTGGCCGAAACGCAATTCTTAAAAAGAGAAAAGAAAAACAAGCTCTAACATTTTCTGTTTTTGCAGTCCATGAGGAATTTCCAGCTAAAATAAGAGGTATTTTCAATTTTCTGCTTTACTTTTCCTTTTTTTTCAAAAAAAAAAAAAAAAACAAGAGATGATTTGTTGTCAAAAACAATTGTTCAATTTTCAAAAATAAACATGCTCAAGACATAAATCTTTCGAATTTATCAACTTGCCGGTAATTATTACTCCCTCCAGTCTACTTTAAGTGATTTATGGATCTTTTTACACATATTAAGGAATTCAACTTTTAACATTAATTAACAATAAAATTGACTATATTAATTTAAATTTTAGCTCTTTACTCCAAGAACAACTTTGGAAAGAAGAAATTAATTTCTTTTTAATAAATAAAAAATTAAATATTGTGAACCACAAAAAAATTAAAAAATCACTTAAAGTAGATCGTAAAGAGTAATTAAGACTTCTCCAAGCAACCAACTTACTTTATTCAATAATTCTCATTAATTAAATGGTTTCTTTTCGTGCACGCTTGTCTAATGTTCATTAAACCTGCGATTAAGGAGAATTTCCGGTTGATACTGGATAATTAACTCACGAACACATTTCAATATTCATATCAATGATTTGAAGAAGGGCTTTAATCATTGGTCCAATAGTCAAAATTAAATCATGCAATTAAAATTTATGAAGCTGGTGTATAAAGCAAGGTGGCGTGACACCCTTGAAACTTTTATGCTGCTGAAATTTTGGGAGTTGAATATTAATTCATCGTGTTATGTATATACTTTTAGTAATGCTAGTTTGAGTGGCTGTATGAATTATTAAGAATTTAGTTCTTTACCGTATTTTTTAAGCGAAAAGTAAACAATTAATAAAATAAACACAGTGATTTTTACGTGAAAAATTATCCGGCTCAAAAGGTGCAAAAATCACAACCTACCAAGTAGGATTTTAAGCTCCAACTCCACTAGAACAATGAGCCAAAAATTTATCAATTACAATATTGTAATTAAATACTCTCCAGTACTCCTACTACTCATATTTGATTCACAAGTAACTCTAACTTGTAAAACCAAACATTCACTCCGACTCGGGAAGGGTACAAGACCAGTACTCAACACAAGTAAACCACTTTATGACTTTGTTATTGATGTGTAAAAGGATAGTTCAGAAGTCCAAACTCATCCTATTTAAACACGACTTGAGATCTTCTAGGAGTCCTATTCATAATCAGCTTCCTCTTTGATAGGACTCCTACTGTTCCAAGGATTCCATAAGTTTTGGGACTTTTGTTTCTAACAGACTTATCCATATCTTCTTGAGCAACGATCTTTATCATGCACTTACATCAGCCATCTTCCACTAAACACGGACCTAATAACTTTGAGATAAAGTTACACTGTCTTGTTTAAACGTGCAAGTATCAATCATAAAGAGTTAATCCTTTAACCTGAGAAGTTGGTTCTTCGTAATAACTACATTAGACCTAGTTCCTTAAGTAATTAGTCACATTTTATTAAACTTCAAAACTTCAATACTCAACAAGTAACTTTAAAAATTGAATTTGCAAGTCTTTTACTAAAGTAGTTATACCTTTCGTATATTCATTAAAACTTTGACATTTCTTGTCGTTAATAATTGGAATTGTCTGAAGATCATTCCGAACCAGCAACCCCTCCCTAGTAACAGATTTTTTGGTCATATCTTACAGGTGAAGTTATCAAATATGGCCACAAGACCAATGATGATCTCCATGCACAATACGTATTTAATAAAGAAAAAAATACACGCATCATCCAACTAAAAACAAATAAATATTAGCCACTCATTTTGTTATAGTTGAACATCTAGACATATATTTGAGGTCACATAATATAATTAACAAGTTTAGTTATACACACTAAGATTAAAAAGAGTTACGCAAATTTCTTATCAGTAAATTCATTCCTCTAATGAGGGTACACTTTTCTCATTTCAACTTTTAAGTGAGAGACTAATTAAGCAAAGTAAGCGTTTGTACGGAAAAATGGAAATATGACAAAAGTAAACCAATAAAATTAAAGAATTAAAAATTCTTTAGTATTTATAGATCCCTCCTCCATTTGGGAGTCAAATTATCCAATAAAGGAATTGTTACCTTACCAAAATAATGAATAAAATTAGTAATGAAGGACCATATATTGGAGTACAGATATTTATCCATCCCATAAATATAAAAAGGGGAAGCCAATTTAGATGCGCATTATAGTGAAGTAATTAAAGTTGGTTATGCCTAAAAAATAACTTTTGTTTAAGGAGTGTTAATTGACACCGCTTTATCTGCTTGAATGTGTTTGTTGTTTATTTGCATGTCATTATATATCTATTGATTTATTTCCCAAATTAAAAAAGGAAAAGAAAAAGGTATGAACTAAATCAAGAAGAGTGGATGAAGAAACCATGAGCTAATACAGGGTAAATATTGGACAATGTTAGCAGCAGGCGGAGATATCCCGCTGTTTTCACTTGAATTTTGTTTCTTTCTACTATATAAAAATATGTGTCTGTATGATTGATTTTTTTTTTTTTTGTAAATATATATGTAACAATTAAACCTACACCAATTATCACAAAAGAATGAATAAATATACTAGTGTGTTGCACTTAAAATATATTTTATTTGTCCCAATTTATGTGGCAATTTTGACTCGGAATGAAGTTTAAGAAGAAAAAATAAGCTTTTGAAATTTATGAAAATAAATCATAAATATTTACACAACTATAAATTATTTTATTAATAATAAAATATAAATTTTAAAGTATAATATTCTTCTTAAATCGGATTAAAAAGTATTTAGCATATAAATTGAGACAGATGGTTACTAGGGAAGGTGGCATGCAAAAAGAAAGAAGGCGGCTTTTGTGAAAGTTACAGTACAGCCTTTTATTGTCAAGGCCCAAGACTTGCCCACAAGTACCCACCACCTTTAATAAAGTAGTGGTCTTGAGACAAAACCAAACTAGGTTTACTCTTGCGACCCATTTAATTTGTTTTTTTTTTTTTTTGCACTAGAAGACCAAAGTCTAGAGAAAATAAATTTGAGGGTTTTAAAATCACTATAGTTTAGAGCCTAATAATTATAGTTTGCCTAATTATTATTTGTAGTTATTGTTCAATTGTTATCAGCTTGTATTTAAACGCGCAACAAATACATCATGTATCAGTTGTATTCGTTCGCACAACAAATACAACCTGTATCAACTTTATTCATTCGTATAATTGTATTCGTTCGACAATATAAGGGTGTATATAAAGAATACAACCTGGATTGACTGTATTCATGTGCGCAATGAATAAAACCAAGGCGAATACAGAAAAATAGAAAAATAAAATGCTTTTGATGAGAGTCGAACTCAAGACCTCCGCTAACTAAACGGACGCTATAGCCAACTGATTTCTTATTTCAGCTTAAAATAATTAATCTTTTGTTTTAAAAATTTATTATAAAATTTAAATATAGCCATTAATAATAAATTAGCTGAAAATTTAGCTACAAATATTAAATACAATATATATGTTTGACGTGTCCGCGTATTTATAGTCAGCAGTCTCTTTTTACCAACTTGTAAACAAGAAGAATTGATAATTGAAAGGCACAAATCACGTTACCTGAATACATGCCAGTTAAACACAACTTGCACTGAATAAATTATTTTACAAATTTTTATCAATTGGGTAATACAGACTTCCGCTTAGTGGGGAAGATCTGAAGATGGAAAAAAGAAAGTGTGCAAATACATAATAGCAGCTTTGTTTATGATTATTTCCGCACGTAAACTCAGGTGTGTTGATTGTGGCCTACAAAGTCTTTGTTTGGGAATTAGGTTTATTAAACCTACTAAAAGCAAAAAAGCAACTCCAAAAGCGAAAGCGACTATCCAAAAAGAAAGAAATTTAAGTCTGCAGGCCCAGCCTGGGGTAGTGGTGTAGTTGAGTAGTGCTCAATTATTGAACTCTTCATATTGAACTAATCAAGTTTCTGTCTTCATTCCCTCTTTGGATAATTGTACTTCTTGTCCCTCAACTATTAACATATTCTTCTGATGTTAGTCTTTGTAAAAAGTTGGCTAAGCACATTTAACTTTCAAATTAAAATGTATATTCTTTATTCATTTATTTACCCGTAAAACGGTATAGTTAAATTTATACGTAGTTTCTAGACAAGTGAATTAATTTGATCCTGAAATAATATAACAATTCAAGAAATGTATAATACTTTGCCTTAAAATGTAAGTGAAATAACAACGATGGTGATTCCGTGAACACGATTTCTTGACACAGCGATGATGAGATTAAAAAGCAATAAGTAAAATTGTATAAAACTTTGTATAGAATAGAATGTAAGTTTAGCTAGAAAATTTGTCCTTTACTCACTATTTATAGCTATGTTTAGCGAAAAAGGTCCTAGGATCGTGCCCTCCTTTAATGTCAATTATGAGGGTCATTAATGAAGATGACACGGTGTATATAAATGCCAAATTCTCTGTAACGGACCGTCGCTCTTAATGCTGCAGAATATTCCTTAGTAAATGCTACCAGGCGCAGAGCATTTAATACACCTTTGTGAACGTTATCCTTTCCTACGACAAGCAGAGTGGTTGCGTTCGGTCCTCAGCCATCCCATCTTGGATTCCACGCGTCCTCCTTCTAGTCAGCCACATGTCATATCATATTCTACCCTATATAGATAGTCCCCCTACTTTCCGGTGACATAACTTTATGTTACCGGAAAGTTGGTAGAAATACCTTTTTTGCGGGAATTACTATAATTCCCTCTGAAGGCCTCTCGCGGTTGAATAGACGCACGTCTCTCCACATTTAATGTCCCGAACATGCGTCAGCACATGATTTAGCACAACTTTTGCCAATTAACGAGGTAATCACGGCCATGAATTTAGCCGCCAAAATTTTACTTATATGCAATTTTCTTTTTCTTTGTGTTTCACAATTGCTTGAGCTTCTGATTTGCATCCTTGTTTTCCACCCTTTTCATAATTTTCTTAAAACACAAAATCTTCTCCTTCTTCTTTTACAATGGCTTCTTCCTCCGAGAGTGCTGGTTCTATGAAGAGCAAGAACAAAATCGAGGATTCCGTTCCGCCAACAGTGGGTTCCGTCATCCCAAGAAGGCTTAGTGCTTCGAAGGATTTTGAAGAGAAATTTCCTACTGCTAACCCTCGTACGTCGGCTGTTAGCAGGTACTCTTCTTCCATTCGTCCTTCCAGTATTCCTGCTGTGAAGAAGGATTTTCGCTGCAATGAGTTGGAAATTATTGCACCTGATCTAGCAGAGCGAGTGACCCTTTCCAAGGAAGGTTTTACATACTTTTTCATGTATCCCTTTACTTTGGGTGCGTTTTCTTTGAGCGGAGAGCTTGATTCCATGATTTCGGAATTTTGCCTTCGCTACCAGGTGTGTTTGGCACAGGTAAGTCCTTTAGTGTCGAGGACGATCGCCTGCCTCCTACATTTGTGGCAAGAAACTGGAGAGGAGCTAACCCTAGCTCCTATGATGAATCTCTATTCCCCCAAAATCTTTCGTGAGGGAATGATAAACATTTGCAAGCATGGCCACTATGCTTTGTTGTCTAGCATGGATGATGAAAACGACAGTGGGTGGATGGAACGGTTCGTTGCAGTTGTCACCAACAACATCATTCCGACAATGGCTTCATCCTTTCTGGTTGCTTGGAACCGTACTCGTAAGTTCCTTGTATAATATTCCTTTTACTATATATTCTTTTATGGCCGTATCTTCACCCTTCGCATGTTTCAGCAACTCGATGGACCATCGATGGTGGAAGGTTTGAACCGGTGGGTTTAGAAGATCTTGGACGTCACAACGTCCGAACCTCATACGTGAAAAGAATTAGCCCTTAAATGCGGGTGGAAGGCCAAAACTGGTAACTTTAATTTACCTTGCTTCCATTTTTGTATATGAAGAACTTGGTTGAACCCTTCTGACTTATTCACAGAATTAGGTCTACCTGCAGGCTCTGTTGCTGTCCCCGAAGAGGACGTTCTGGCTGATCCTGCTGATGGAGCGAGGCTGCTTCAGGAAGCACTTACTCGAACAGGTATCTCCTGGCCTGTTACGGGGGCAAATACTTCTTTATGGAGTCCCCAGCCGGAGGATAAACAAACAAAGAGAAGACGTTCCTCTGCGGTTGGGGAAAAGAACAAAAGGGCAAAGACTGATGCCCCCGAGTCATCTTCGGTGGCGATGATGACTAGTCCTCCTTCCGGGCCGGTCATAGACACTGTGATGATCGATTATGAAGAGAAGCTAATGATGAGGGAGCTTCTTTACATAGAAGGCGACGATCCTCATCATCTCAACAGGATGCTCAACTTGTTGAGATGGTTGCACCAACTGAAGACGACGTTTCAGCTCTTTGAGGAGAATCTGATTTGGTAGAATATGCCAACTCCCACTTTGGGGCCCCAAATGCTGTAATCGGTGCTGTGAGGATGAGTATCGGGTCCTTGCCGTCTTTCGTTGGCGAGCATCAAACAACCAGCACTAAATTTGATGCAGCTGCCTCTCATTCTTCAACTCCATCAGCTTCATTTTCACCTTCACCAACTCCGGCAACTGCTACATCACTTCCATCTTCGTCCACTCTTCCATCGCCAATTACTACATCACCTACATCAGCCGCACTTGACCATGAAGAAGGCGTTCCTCTTCCACAGTTCCCGGTTCATGGGAATTTGGGGCAAAGTTATGTTGCCTCTTCTGAAGATCCGCAAAGGATGAGGAACGTTACTCTTTCAGTCTCTACAATATGCAGCTTGCTATCCCGGCCGGTGGAGCTTGCTAACTGTCTGAAGCCTTTAGCTTCAAAAAAAGTTTGGAAAAGATTCAGGCACTCTCAGGAGAGTGCTTGTTGAACAATGTCATGCACACGCCGCAGTGATACGTTCTTTTCTCCCTTCATTACTTCTTTTACTTTTGCACAAATATATTCTAAGTTTTACTCCTTCTTATCTTGTAGGCTAATTTTCTTGATTTTGAGGGTTTTCAAAGGTTGATTCGTGAAAAGGAAGAACTTACTTCTGAGCGGAATCATCTTTTGGTGGAACGAGAACAAACTGTTCTCCGCCTCTCAGAAATAGAAACCAAAGCTACTGAGGCCGTTGTTTTGGAGGCTTATTTACAGCAAAGCGATCAAGAAATGGTAACCCTTAGCCAAGAAGTTGGGCTGTTGAGGTTTATATTTGATGAAGCCAAGGCCAAATAAGATGAAGTCCAGGACGTCGTTCTTGCTGCAACCGAGCGCTAGGCTACTGCTGTCGAAAAAGTAACAACCTTAGAAGCAACCTTGAACTCCAAAATCGAAAAGCTTGCTACAGTGGGGGCAAAACACGCCTAATTAGAAGAGAAGTACAGGAAGACTATAAAGCATAATAGATTCTTTAGTTCGCTAGATCCGCCGGGGAAAGCCTTTCTGCCGAGGTTTCCCAACTCAAAAAAGAACTTAAGCGCCAAGCGGCTTCCCTCGTTATTGAAAAAACTTATTCCATGTACAGCATGAGGAGAAAAACCTTGGAAGAGGCCAAAACTGGTATCACTGACGTTGATGCCGAAATTGCTAAGGCCCGAGAGCTTGAGTTGGCTGCAAAAGATGGATTCCCAGTGCAGTCTGATGCTCCAGGTTCTTCTGATTTTTGTTCTGAGTTTACGGAAACCAAAAGAAGGATCGGAAGGCGATGAGGCCGAAGACCAAACTGGGGAAAACGTTGAGCCATCGGTGGAACCATCTACTTCTCCTGGGGATGCAGATACTTCTTTTCCTCTTGGTCTCGAAGGCACTGCAGTTTAGCTTTTGATTTCATTTCCCATTTTGTACTTTTGTCGTTTTCGCACGTCTTTGTAAATAAAGGCATATTTTTGCTAAAACTATCATTTGAGTCTCACTTTTGTTTGAATATTTATGCAAGTTTTTAACTTTTACATTTTCTTGAGCATTCCGCACATGTTGTTCTGCTCGCTTATTACTATGTGTAGTCTTGGATGCTTTTTCTTCGAAGCATTTTGGTTCTGAGTATTATCCCTTTTACGTGAGGGTTTCATTGCACAAGTTTGCTTTTTGCGTCCTTTTCGTATGCGACTTCAGGTGTATTTTTCTCCGATGGTGTTTTAGATTTTGGGCATTGATTCTTCCGAAACCAAGCCTTTAACGTGAGGGTTTATAAGAGAGGGCCCCCTTATGTTTACGGTGCTCTTGAAGAGGATGTCTCCTGTTTATTACAGCACTAACATTTGAAGTTCTTGTTTAACATTCAAATGACAAAGTTAGCTCATCGTTTGGACAAGAAACAAGATAAAAGAAAAAGATTTTATTTTATTCCTTCTATAAAAAAATACATAAGCATCTTACTATGCAGAAAAGAAATTGCCATTACTTGTGGCTATCTTGTACAACTTGTTTATATGAGGCTGGTTGCACAATCCCTGGTCCCGATGATGCATTTTGGTTTCGGATTTTCGTTCCTGGTTGACGTGGCAGTCATTGTTTCCTTCCTCATATTGTCCCCCCCTTCCTAGTGTTCGAATGCGAAGAATGTGAATTCGGACGCTAGAAGTCTTTTACCTTCGGAGGTTCCACCATGAATTGCTAAGTAATCCTCACTCGGCAGCATACCTTACTTCCCCTTAGGAATCCATGCTAACGAGCGAAAGAATACCTACAATACTCTATTGGTTTGTGCTCGTGAACGGTCGGGTAACCCTTGTTCGGTAGCAAACTTAACTTTCCAGTGGGAATTTGCTATCGAACCAAAGATTATCTAATCGTCCTCGAGTGGAAGCTTGTCCGTTCGCCTTGCTATCAAAGGTCTTATTGTTGCTGTCTTCGTAGTATGCTTTTAGTTGCCGCCTCGCTAAAAACCTTGCAAGAAAAACCCAATTAGGACAAAAACCGAACGAAGGGAAAAGAGTGCAGCACATACTTTCTGTTTTTGTTCATCAACAATAATATCTTTTGAGGTGTGCCACGTTCCAGTTGTTGGGCAACTTGTCTCTATTCTGGTTCTCCAATTCGTATGAACCTTTCCTGGTGACAGCCAAAATCCGGTAGGGACCTTCTATGTTGGACCTAGCTTACCCGCATTGAGCTCCCATGTATTTTGGCTTACTTTCCTTAGAACCAAGTCTCTTGCTTTAAAAAAACGAAAGTTGGCTCTTTGATTGTAATATCGCTCCATCCTTTGCTTCTGAGCTGCCATTCTTACATGCACCAAGTCCATGCATCCTTCGAGCAGTTCCGGGTCGATTAACATCGCTTCGTTATTTGATTCTTTATTTGTCTGAAAATATCTCAAAATGGGTTCGCCCACCTCAACCGGGATTAGGGCTTCAGCACCATACACGAGGAAAAACGGAGTTTCGCCTGTACTTGATATGGCCGTTGTTCGGTAGGCCTATAAAACTCCTGGCAACTCTTCGGGCCATTTGCCTTTTGCCGTTTCCACCCTTTTCTTGAGGTTTTGGATGATCACTTTGTTTGTTGACTCCGCTTGACCATTTGCGCTCGGATGATAAGGCAAAGATGTGATTCTCTTTATTTTCAAATCTTCGAGGAACTTTGTAACTTTTGCACCGATAAACTGTGGCCCATTGTCGCATGCTATCTCCTGCAAATTATATTTTCCCATAGGAAGTCGACCTCTTTGCATTCTCCGATCTTCTGATAGGAACCTGCTTTCACCCATTAAGAAAAATAATCAGCCAAAATAAACCTTACCTTTTTGGGAGTTGATGGCAGTGGTCCGACGATGTCCATCCCCCATTTCATGAACGGCCATGGGGACAAAACCAAATGCAAAGGTTCTGCCGGTTGATGAACTAGTAATGCGTAGCATTGGCATTTATTACATTTTCATACGAAATCATTAACGTCTTGCTCCATGCGAGGCCAGTAATATCCCTTCGTGGATTTCTCTTATGACATAATTGGCTTCTAATGCTCCTAAACACCGGGCCAACGGGCCTTGGAAAGACTTTCTATACAATTTGCCTTTCATGAAGTTATAACATGCATCTTTGGTGCGTAACGCCCGTGATGCTTTGGGATCGTTGGGCAACTTTCCGTGCTCGAGGTAGTTGATTATGTCATTTCTCTAGTCCCAGACCAGACTAGCTGAATTTACCTTATAAAAAATATCTGTATCAAGGACTGAGCTCATGAATTGTACCACCGTTTCGGACTCCAATCCCTTTATTTTTGTCGATGAACCTAAGTTTGCTAATGCATCCGCTTTTGCATTATCCTCGGGATATGAGTGACTGACCACTCCCGAAATCGTGCCAGAAGGGCCCCGACCTTTACCACGTATTGTTGCATAGTTCGTATTTGGTATCAAAGATCTCGTAAACCTGATTTACCACCAGCTATGAGTCACATTTGATTTCGATTACCTCGGAATCAAGTCCCCAGGCCAATTCGAGCCCTACAATCAAAGCTTTATACTCTACTTCATTATTCGTTAAAGGGATCGTTCTGATGGCTTGCCTCAAGGTTTTCCCCGAAGGCGTGATTAAAACTATTCCGAGCCCAGACTCTTTTACGTTCGAGGCTCCGTCCATAAATAAGGTCCAAACCCCTGATGTCGATTCCGACACCATTACTGCCTCCTTGGTTGCCAGAGGTCGCAGTCCCGGACTAAAATCGGCCACAAAGTCAGCCAAGACTTGTCACTTAATTGTAGTCCTCGGTTTATATTTTATATCGAATTCACTCATTTCCACGGCCCATTTGGCCAATTTTCCCGAGAGCTCGGGTTTATGAAGGATGTTCTGCAAAGGGAAAGTAGTCACCACAGCTATTGGGTGGCATTGAAAATAGGGCCTCAGCTTCCGAGCGGCGACTACGAGAGATAAGGCCAGTTTTCCAAATACGGGTAGCGAGTTTCGCTCCCGTTAAGATTTTTCTAACATAATAAATGGAAAATTGCGTACCTTCGTCCTCCCGATCCAAAACTTCACTTACCGCAACTTCTGAAACCGCGAGGTAGACTAGCAATATTTTGCCTTCTTTTGGTTTCGAAAGCAATGGAGGGATTGATAAGTACTTCTTTAGGTCCCTTAGAGCCTGCTGGCACTCCGGTGTCCATTCGAAATTACTCTTCTTTTCGAGAAATGTGAAGAAGCAATGACATTTTTTCGACGACCGAGAAATGAACCTGCTCAAGGCTGCTAATCTTTCTGTGGGTCTTTGGACTTCTTTTACGTTCGACAATTGATCCGGGATATCCTCTATGACCTTGATTTTATCAGGGTTTACCTCAATTCCTCTCTACGAGATCAGAAATTGCAGAAACTTACCAGAACTGACCCCAAATGCGCATTTCTTAGGATTAAGTTTCATGTTATGCTTCCTTAGGATGTCGAATGTTTCTTGCAGATGCTTAAGATGGTCACCTGCATTAAAAGACTTAACGAGCATATCGTCTATGTAAACCTTCATTGTTTTTCCTATTTGTTTTTCAAACATCTTATTTATGGGCCGTTTATAAGTGGTTCCGAAGTTTTTCAACCCAAAGGGCATTACATTGTAGCAATATGTACCGAAATTTGTAATAAACGAAGTTTTTTCCTGATCTTCCGGGTTCATCTTGATTTGGTTGTATTCAGAATAAGCATCGAGGAACCCAATCAAGTCGTGCCCCACTGTGGAATCAATCATATTTGATCGATATTTGGCAGAGCAAACGGATCTTTCGGGCACGCCTTATTAAGATCTTTATAGTCTACACACATACGAAATTTATTGTTCTTCTTAGAAACTACTACTACATTGGCTAGCCAGTCTGGATATCTTACCTCTCTGACCAAACCGATTTTAAGCAAGCGGGTTACCTTATCTCTGACGAATTTATTCCTGGCCTCGGTAGTAGGGCGCTACTTCTGTCATACCGGTGACACGTTAGAAAACAAACTCAACTTGTGCACGGCTATTTCTGTCGGGATACCTGTCATATCTTCGCGTGACCATGCAAAACAATCAGCGTTAATTTTAAGGAATTCAATAAAACCAGACTTGAGCTCGGGGTGTAGTCCTGTCCCCAAGTGAAATTTTCATTCTGAGAATTCTTCGAACAATGCCACTTGCTCTAGTTCCTCTGCCATGGATTTCGTTACGTCCGACTCTTCCGGAACTTGAAAATATCTCGGCCCCTGATATTGTTCTGACTACTCTGCCCCTAGAATAACCTCTTCTAACTTGGGAGTAGGCGCCGGTTCCTTTAATTCCTATGCCGTGCGCTCCTTTCCTTTGCTACTAGAAGCTGAGATTGCATTCATCTCCCTTACTGCCGGTTGGTCACCTTTTATCTGCTTGATTTCTTCGGGCGTTAGAAACATCAGCAATTGGTGATACGTCGAAGGTACAACTTTTATTTCGTGTAACCATGGTCTTCCTAAGATGATGTTGTATCCCATATCACCATCCACTACTTTGAAGAGAGTTACTTT
This sequence comes from Nicotiana obtusifolia, assembly GCA_002018475.1. Lineage (NCBI taxonomy): Eukaryota > Viridiplantae > Streptophyta > Magnoliopsida > Solanales > Solanaceae > Nicotiana > Nicotiana obtusifolia. The sequence goes on along the minus strand of MCJB01047994.1, from coordinate 36,399 downwards.
CATTACTCCTTCAGCATTCGTGAGCAACAAGGTCTCTTACCGGGTTGTCACGCTCGCAAGGTTGAAGCCAGTGAGGAGTTTTGTTGTCGGAATAATGCTTATGGTAAGTTTAGCTTGTTCCAATACTCTTTGTTGTATGATATTAGTCGAACTTCCTGAATCCACTAGAACATGCTTAATTTTAAAATCTAACACATTTAAAGTGATTACTAGTGCGTCGTTATGTGGTAACATCAATCCATCTGTGTCTTCCTCCGTGAAAGTGATATCGTCCTCCTGGAGTCTTTTACTGTGAGTTATCGATAATTTAGTCTTCTTTGTCGCCGAAAAGGTGATCCCGTGAATCTCGTTCCCCCAAAGATCATGTTGATCGTCTGGCGTGGGGTTTTTTCTCCTGCTTTCGAAGATTCCGTGTTGTCTCTGTTGCGACTGTAATTTTTCTAAGCTCGATTACTCAAGAATTCACGGAGATGACCATTCTTCAGTAGCGTTTCCACCTCCTCCCAAAGATGTAGGCAGTCCCTTATCCGGTGACCATTCGTCCTGTGGTATTCGCACCATAAATTAGGATCCCTCTGGCTGGAATCGGACCTCATAGGTCTTGGGAATCGTGTTTCTTTAGTGTTCCTCATGGCTGACACCCGTTCCACTATGCTGACGTTGAACTTATACTCTGATAACCTGGGGTAAGAAAGATCTTGAGACCCTAACGTTTCTTTATCTTGAAGTGATCTATTGTTTCGACCACGATCAATCCCTCTGTTAGCAGTGAACTTGTTTTCTGTTCGGAAATTTCTGCCACGGCTCCGTCCCCTCGAAGTACGCCTATCCATGTGGTAGTCATCCTTTAAATTTTCTTTGTTCTTCTCTCGTTCTTTGGCCGATGATGTAGAACCGATATGGTCATCTTCGATCCTTATCTTTGACTCGTACCGGTTGCGAACATCTGTCCAGGTTGTTGCTTGAAACTCAAGCAGGCTCTCCTTCAGCTTAGGGGAAACGTCTGAACTTCTTGGATTAAATCTTTTGGTGAATGCTTCAGCTGCCCATTAAACCAGGACGGTCGGGAGCAACATTCTTTCTTTCTGGAATCGGGTAACAAACTCTTGTAATAATTCATTCTCCTTGTGCAATTCTAAATATGTCGGCCTTCCGAGCTTGCACCTTTCTGGCCCCGGCATGAGCTTTAATGAAAGAATCCGCGAGCATCTCAAAGGAATCTATGGAATGCTCGGGCAGTAATGACTACCACATTAAGGCTCCCCTCGTGAGAGTTTCTCCAAATTTCTTTAATAATAAAGATTCAATTTCGTGAGGAGTTAGATCATTTCCTTTCACTGCTATTGTGTAGGTAGTAGTATGTTCCTGTGGGTCTGAAGTTCCATCATACTTTGATTTCAGGCATTTTGAAACACTTCGGGATTAATTCTGGTGCTGCACTTGGCTTGTACGGTAATTGAACATACTTCTTCTGAGTTCGGGCCTTTAAATATTGGTGGTGCGCCCGGGATTTGATCCATGCGGGCGTTTACTTCCCTCATGAACCGTAAAAGCTCATCTTTGAATGAATCGTTCTCGTTGTTAAGACCTGATCTGCTCCCCCCAGCCCTGTCGGAGCCAACTTCACCCTTGGGAGTGTTGTTGTCGACTCTGTGCGTTGTTTGGTCTGCGGGAACAAAAGGAGGAATTGGATCTCGTCTGTTTGCATTATTCGAGACCCTCGATAGGGCTTCAATTCTGTCATAACTTGATCCTGCCGCGTGAGATGGCCTAAAATGATTACCTGTTGCTCTTGTAGGATCCTCACAGCATCTGCGACATGCTCCTCTTCAGCATCATCACTCCCGAACCCGCGAGGGTACCGTCTGTAATGCACCAGCGTAGCTTTATTCCCCTCATTGCAGGTGTCACTGATCGAGCCCTCGAAATGAGTTTGATCCCCTCGAATTTCAAGGTTGTGTGCATCGTTAATAGTATTATCTGCCATTTTTTGTGATTTTTTCTTAGACAGAATAATAAAAACACGTTCATAAAAAAGGCAAGGATCAATTTAATTGCATGGCTGTCTAGGCCCCACAGTAGGTGCCAACTGTTTACCTGTAAAATGGTACAGTTAAATTTATACGTAGTTTCTGGACAAATGAACTAATTTGATCCTGAAATAATATAACAATTCAAGAAATGTATAATACTTTGCCTTAGAATACAGGTGAAATAGCGAAGATGGTGATTCCGTGGACACAGTTTTTGGACATAGCGATGATGAGATTAAAAAGCAATAAGTAAAATTGTATAAAGCTTTGTATAGAATAGAATATAAGTTTAGCTAGAAAATTTTGTCTTTTACAATGATAACTGAGCTCACTATTTATAGCTATGTCTAGGGTAAAAGGTCCTAGGATCATGCCCTCCTTTAATGTCAATTATGAGGGTCATTAATGAAAATGTAACGGTGAACATAAATGACAAATTCTCTGTAACGGACCGTCGCTCTTAATGCTGCAGAATATTCCTTAGTAAATGCTACCGGGCGCAGAGCATTTAATACACCTTTATGAACGTTATCATTTTCGGTGACAAGCAGAGTGGCTGCGTTTAATCCTCGGACATCCCATATTGGATTCTACGTATCTTTCTTCTAGTCAGCCATGTGTCGTATCATATTTTAACTTATACACCATTTACATAGGAACTATGTGATAATTGGACTATTTTTGAAATTATATTATGCTCAAATATGAAGAAACAGTACAAATTTTGACATATGTAATTGAATGGTTTAGCATAATCATAATTTTATTGAATTTGTGAAGATTTACAAGCAGAGGGATAAAAAAAGCAAATATAAATTATAAATTAATTAAAGGTTAAGCATACTTAATTAAAAAATTAAAATAATTAAAATCAAAATTTGTTATATTTGGGGGGCTAAAGGCACAAATTTCCCTTCCTTTTTTATTTCTTTTCCTCATAGTATATCTATGGTACCAACTTTGATCCACTTTTTGCTCCCAAAAGTCTTGTAACCTCTTAAATATTCCGGCGTTCTTCGACTCGTGTTTCGTACATACCAAAAAGAATAGCTGTTTTACCCGTGCTCAAATTTCATATTTATAAAATACTAAAATATTAAGTATTTAAGTACTAAATAACATGACATCCTCTCTTTTTTAGCATAAAGATAAAAACAAATAATCACTAACCAATAGTGACCTGTTTATAAATTTTACGGATCGTTTGGTACGAATACAAGTAATGTATCGATTAGTAATGCATGTATTAGTAATACAGGGATTGTAGTGCTGGGATTATTTTTATCAAGTGTTTGATTTATTGTATTAAAAATTAGCTAAGCCCTTGGTTTCCTTGGTATTAGCTAAGCCCTTCTATGAGGTATAAGTAATCCCTTGGTTTTCTTGGTATTAGCTAAGCCCTCCTATGAGGTATAAGTAATCCATGTATTAGGTATATATAAATTGAATTGAGCAACTAAACATTATATTGGAGAGATTAAATTTTTATACAGAAATTATTTTACTTAGCACGACTTGCCAAATGACCTTTAGGGTTGTTTGATTCAAAGACAAATTATGCAGTGATTGTACTATAGAAAATTATTATTTTTTGTTGAAATTTTATGCAGTGATTCCACCAATCAAACGGCCTCTAGAACCATTGTTAAGGAAGGTACTAAAGACTATTTAATAATAATTCTGATATATCGTACTGCTTAAAATCTTTTGACATTAATTGTTTCAGCCATTGATGCTTTATAAAATGAAAAAGGACAATTCAATAAAAGCTGAAACATCTAACTTATAAACTTTTTGAATAAAGTGAGTTAAAGGGACTTGTCAATTGACAATTATGTAGCAATGCATTATGCACGTTGAGGTTGAGCATACGAACACAGATAAATTCAAGATTCAAAATTTATAAATTTTAAGCGACCTCAATTTAATATAATAATAATATTTAGGTTTATAATAAAATATTTATAAATATTTAATTTAATTTTTAATATTTTATAATAAAATTATTAAATTCACGTGAACCCGTAAAAAAATAGTCATGTAATCAACCCGAGCTAAGACAAAAAGGACCAGGCCTATAATATAAACTCATGTGAATATGCACATCTGTCCTCGTCCTTATCTTCTTATACTGTTATATACTGTTACTATCCAACTTAGATAATGTATTAATGGATTAGGGAATCGTAATATCCTCTGGCAGCAGTTTCTGCTTTTTTGCTTTACCTTTGTATATAAGCTTCTATTCAATCTCTATGATTGGGCGCACTTAGCGAGAGCTGTAATTGGCCCCCATATGCCCTTTTCTCTATCTTTTTTTGTTTGATTGTTTTTCCTTTTTCCTCACTAACAGTATTATCCAATAAGAACTAACAATTTGTAAATATAGAGAAAGTTAGATGAAGTGAAACAAGAATGACAATCATGCTCTTCAGTTCAATACTTCTCTATTCTTTTTTCTTTTTAAACCTCTGTGAAAATTGACAACAAACAAATAAAGGAGAGATTGATGGTCTCGAATTCAAAAAGCAGTACTTTATCTGCTTTTCTAAAGGTAGTTATGCCAGGATAATTAATCAACAACAAAAAAAGGAATATTAAATAGATGTATTGGTTTCTTTCACGTATTAAATCGTTACTCAACACCATAAGTTCCTAATCAGCGGATGCGCTGCTCTTTCTTTAACCAGAGGTCTTGAGTTCGAGTATTGCGTATGAAAATTATTTTGTAGTTATGACGATTCAAATATAGTCAATTGAACTCCGCAATTGCAGAGCATCTAATGATCAATACCTCCGCAAAAAGCATCGAAATCAAATACACTGTCAATGAACGTTGTCCTCCAATAAAAATTCGGAGCGATATGGGAGTGCGAGTGTTTATGGAGACAAAAAAGAAAAGCAAAAACTTAGGAATGTATCCACTGTGTATAACAGTGCGGGAGTCCAATTTGGAATGCAGTATATCGAATGCGAGCATAATTGCAGGTTTGCTTTGTTTTTTCAATGCTGATGTTTTTTCAATTTCAAGTGTTTTATAATTTTTCTACATATTATCTACAATTTTACTACATAAGAAATGCAGTTCAACTGTTTTGTCTCTACAAGCATTATTTCAAATACTGAACACATGAATATACAGAGGTCTGAATTGCTATACTTTTAATTAAGTGCAGGTTCTTCTGATTATCGTAATACTAACATGGTACAATTGTCAAGCAATTGTAACACAACTGGAGAAGTATCAAGAACAATGAAGTTGATTGATATGCAAACATCTCCGTCAATCGTGGAATATGAAAGTATCATCATGACAAAACATACGCCAAATGTAATTGAAGTTGACCAAGTTTACCAAGACAAGCAAACAATTGTCAGTGCAAGAAGTTTAAGATAAGTTTTTGTGCATAAACAGCCTCGTATTTTATAGCTACAATTTTCATAATATTTTTTGAATTGTTTTTACTCTGTAGCTACTGCCTAAGAGATGTGTTGGTGATAATTGTACGTGGCACTTCAAGTCCACCAGCATAAATGAATCAGCATTGTTCAAGGTTCAAAAATTTAATAGCTTGCACACATGCTCTTTGATGGACAACACATACATACAATGCAAACCAACTGCTATAGTAGTTGGCAGCATGGTGATGCCAAAATATGCAGATCCTAAGAATATATACACACTAAAAGACATACAAAATGACATGTTGTTGGATTATGGTGTGAACTTAACATACATGCAAGCTTGGAGAGCAAAGGAAAAGGCTTTGAAATTTTTTGAGAGGTTATCCTGCTGATTCCTACAGCCGATTGCCAAATTATTTGTATATTTTGGAGAAGACTTATACGGAGTTGGTAGTGAAATTGCAGAAGACTGAAAATGATTATTTCTTGTATGCATTTGTTACACTTAGTACGTCCATCATGGGTTGGGAGCATTGTAGGCCAGTTGTAGTAGTTGATGGCACCTTCTTGAAGTCGGCATATAGGAGAATCATGCTAACAGCTAGCACAATGGATGCAGCAGGTAATGTAGATAAATTATAAAAATATTGTTATAAATTTGTTTTTGAGGCTATATTTTTTTATATTCTTAAGTTTTATTACATAAATTGAATTTCTTTTTGCAGCCTATGTGATATTTAGCATATTACCGCTAGCATATGCTATTGTTGATTCAGAAAATGACGCATCACGGAGGTGATTTTTTGAGCAATTCAAACATGCATATGGAGAAAAACTAAATATGTGTGTGGCATGCCACATTATGCTTGCATGTGGCATATTTGGACAAATGTAAGGTCAAAGTTCAAGAAGGATAATCTAAAGTTAAGCGAATTGTACTTTACCACGGCATGATCATACACGCTTGATGAATTTAATGAAAGAATGTCAAAGATTGAAGAGATCGTCACACGTGTTAAAGCATACCTATACGATATGGCTATCACAGATAGTCTCGGGTACATGCTACAGTGAATAGAACGTGGATGATGACATCAAACATTGCAGAGTCACTGAATGCGGTAACCAAAGATGCAAGAGAGCTGCCCATAATAGAACTATTAGAGTACATGAGGACTCTTCTTGAACGTCGGACTAATGAAAAGTATTGAGTGCAAAGGGTACATTCACACACCTTGGGAAAAAATATAACAAAGAGTTGGAGGACAACAGGAAATTATCACAGAAGATGAGAGTAAGCTATAGCCAATAAAATCATATCATTGATTCCATCAGACTAGATATATACTGTTAATTGTAGAAAAGTGGTTGTATAATTGTAGTTATTTTGTTTTGTATTTGTCGCCGACAACTTGTTGTGTGTTTGTAATGAAATTGTAGGTGAGAGCTTCAACATATTACATCCATACTGTGATAGATGGTGTGAAGCGCTTCATTGTTTGCCTTCAAAATAAGAGATGCAGTTGTGGACAATTCTAGCTTGATGAACTTCCTTATGCACATGCTTTGGTGGCTTTGAGGCACATGATCGAGTCTTATGAAAACTATTGTTCTCCTTATTACACGAGGGAGAGCCTTTGGCAGACTTATGAAATACCTATAGACCCGCTGCTTGGCGAAAGCAAATGGAATGTGCCACAGCATATAGCTAAAGAAGTTGTAAAGCCACCTACCAGGAAAAGGCAGCCACAGAGACCTCAAAAACAAAGATACAAATCATATGATGAAGTAAATGCAAAAAAGTACAAGGTTTCATGTGGCAACTGCGGAGTAGGAAGGCATAACAAAAGATCTTGTAGGAATGCTCCCAAAAGGTAATAAAAATTGATACAGTTTAAAGTTTTTTTTTTTACTTAGTACTGTTGATGATAATCTGCCCGTTAAGATATGAAGTTGTATTTGTTCTGTTATGGAGAATTATAGTTGTGGTGTAAATGTGTTGCTAATTTGAATAAACATTGTCTCATTGAATGAATGCTTGTTAAACAGATTTCAACTTTTAATGCAATTGGTTTGTAGTTGTTTTGTTCAAATACTGAGTTTATTTGTTACTTTCAGCCTTTCATAACAACATAGCTAAAATTGAATAAATTATATATTTTTGTATATTAATTGTAAAAATAATTATAGTTATGTTGTAAACAAATTATATAGTACCAAAATCGAGATCAAGTACTAACAACTTTTAACCAAAAAAAAATCACAGATATTGTATATTCTATGTATTAGACTTCTAGACAAAATAACAACACAAATTTTCTACTTGCTAATCTTCCAGTCACCTCACTTTCACTAATTGCACCAAGCTCTTGCTTTTTCTAGCATAATCCCAAAGGAGCACTCCATAGCGTCGACGATGTTGATCAATATCAGAAAGGTCTTCCATTGAAATCGATAGCTCTCCAATGCTGACATATTCCGCAAATGCCGCCACGTATACACCATAGTCATTGCAAAAAATTATAGGGGAAAAGTTGTCATTCAATATAAAATACAATTAATTAAATAGATAGAAGAAAAGCAGCACATACAGTGATCCTTCTTTGGCTGGGGTATCTTACTGACCAAACACTAAATGTCAAGAGGGTCAGTAACACATTTTTCAATGTATGCTTTTGTGTTCTTGTAGTTGATGTCTGGATACTTACCATAGAAGCCGGTGCATGACAAGTAGAGGAGGATCATAATAGCAAACTAGTTGACAATAGATTCAATAAGTTTGTGATTTCGTAAAGAGACCATAGAATCATAAACATATAGAACCCTATCAGTAATGTCAATATAGCCAATACCCAATGAAATTTCTCCACAATGTTTATTGGCACCCGTGCAATATTTACAAGTAATCGGTACCCCAATATGTATTCTGCCACGACGTCTTGGGGTTTGACAACAACAAGCTTCTTATCGGCAAGAGCATTAATATACCTCTTATAAATTAGTTCAATTCTAGTCTTGAACCTACAGTCGGTGGTTGTAAATCGTGTTTTGTTTGCAGGACCATACTTTGCTCTCTTCCTCAAATAGGATAAAATAACATCAACGTGCTGCAAAAAAAAAATAGATTTTCTTATTTCTCAATGTTTCATACAATTTAACTATAATTTTCAAATAAAAAATTAATATATTTCTAAAATAACAGAATACTACAGCTAATCATTAAATTCTACCAAGGTATGTGTGTACTGTGTTGTTGAGTACTTGCCCAGTATGTGCTAAAGTATAAAATCAATCTTTTTTATCAACTTTCTCCACTCCAAGATCAAACCACAGGTTGAACTGGTTATCTTTTAAAGTATAAGGCGCCTTCCTTCTATTTAGAGACATATCAAGTACAATTATTATGTAATTTCAGTTTGAAATCCATAAATCGTATGCACTCTATAATATGAAAAAATTGTATAATCTAACCTCTTTGAAACCGTATCGGTACCTAAATATAACCACTTATTGAATTCTTCCAACAAGTCAGGATCAACATCGTCTCCAATAACCCTAGTAAATGGATGCATGATGTTGAAAATTGTAGGAGGTCCAATAGAATTGCTTCCCCCAAAACAGAAATAAGGGAGAAAAAGGGATCTGGCATGCTTTCCAGGAACCCTTGTTCTTCCCTGATTCACAGGAGTTATTTCATCTTCGTTTACCTCTCTGAACTTAACAATCTGTGAGAAGTTCTTTGGAAGCTCAAAATCATCATGTGTTACTGCCCTTTTTTCTGATCTGGAGTCATTGTCCAAATCACCTACATTGATGTAGTCGGCTGGACCTATAATATTTAAAACAAAAGAACAACATTGTATGTTAGTTGCATTAGTTCTTTTGGGAAGATGAAACTTATATGAAAGCTGTTATTTTTTTCCTACAATTATATTGTAACATATAATACCAGTGAAATATTCATTGAAATCCTCTCCTTTTTATATATCATTTGCTTGTTGAATGGGAGATTGCAAAGGCACAATCTCCTTCTTTTCGTTTAAATGCTCTCTTTCTATGCCAAGTTTTGCATCCTGTTTTGTAGAGTCCACATGCATTGTTTCCTTCTCTGTTATAACAAATGTGTACAACTTAATAAAATTGTTGATCATTTGAAATTAACATAAACTACATTGTAGATAAATTATAGTTTAATTGAAGTTAATTTGTTTAAATTATGTTTAGTAGCTCTGATGTAATATGTATTATGCAATATATAGATAAATTATAGTTTAACTGAAGTTAATATGTAGATAAAATCATACCTGCAGTTTCTTCCTCCAATGCCCCTGGAAATTAGGAAGATAAGTCAACACCTACAATAACACTATCCTTATTTTGAATGTCAGACATGTGCCCTGAATCTAAGAGAACAATTAAAAATATAATGTAGATTATTTGTTTGTAGTTGTTGGTAATTTAGGCTATATGTAGATATATTGTTCATATAATGTAAATATAATGTAGATTAGTTGTCATCAAATTGTGTTAAATTGTTAAAAAAAACCTATTTTACTGTTGTTGGCCATCACTGGTTTAGCACTACTGCCCAGATTCTGATGTTTGTTCTTTTCTTTGTAATGCTCGTCATTTTTCGTAGAACTACCAGTAAAATGTATTAGAAATTTGTTAGGCTATATACTTTATGAATACTATTATAAACATAAACATTGTAAAAATTATTGTCCAAAATAAATATATTTTCGAATGAAACCTTAGCATCAATTACCTATAACACAAACTTGATGGAATCATTGAGTAGCAATCGAATACATACACATATACATACATACATACATATGTATGTGTTATATGTAAGCCTCTAATTGTTAGATACATTATAACAATTTTTTGCTCTTTAGGTTTTTGAAGAACTAGGTAGCATCGGTTGCTACTCAATCGAATATATATATTAGGTATACCTCTTTCTTAAAGGCTCCAAGGTCTGAACCGACCTACGTATTAAAATAGAAAGAGTTAAAGAAATAATTTGCATATCATAAATTAAAAAAATCAGCTAGGATTATCTTAATTGGTTACCTTATCAACATCTTCTATTAATTTTTTTAATTGTTTCACAATACCTTCTTGTCATCTATTCCCATTGCCTGCTTATGTCCAGATGGAGATGGAGATTGAGCATATGTCAGATGCTCGGCCTTTGGTTCAGCTTTTTTAAGGATGTATTCAACTTTGTTTGGCAAATTCATTCTTGAAAACTCTTCTGGGGCTTCAAGCATGTTGGTGAACTGAGAGGAAAAAAAAGTGAGGGACCTGGTCATAATATAATGTGTAGATGATTTGTATTAAATTGTCTGCCCAGAAGTGAAAAATATTTACCTTGATCCATGATAGTTTGATCATTCTATCTTCCATAGAATATATCCATATCTTATCCTTGCTAGCTGTCCAGTAAAGTATGCGGGGGATCGAACTATCAACCCTTGTAGCTATATTAGTGTTGATTGTAGAGCAACACTCATACAATCATATTTGCATAGCGAGTGCAAAACCTTGAATGAGATAAAAATGCATAGAAGGGTTGAGTTTGTGCCTAACGGACTGAAGCAATTGTGTATAAGCTTCGATACCCCATGCTAAATTCGCATACTGACCCGAGTCCACCAAGTAGAACCTAAAATGATCTATCAAACCATTATCTTTCTCTGAAGGACAGAAGAAGAGTTCTATCAGATAGAGAATACACAACTTGACTGCATCCTCATCATTCACCCAACTACGGCTGGTTACAATTTGTTTCAAGTATGACTTCTCAACTTTTTTCTTGTTCAGAAAATAGCTTCTCATTATTTTACTGTCATAATTAGGTGTGTAACCAAATACCGCTACTTTAATGACACATCTAAGGCCAGTGATGAGGGCAAACTCCCTTAACCCAAAGTTCAGCCTCTCACCCTTTATCTCTGTTGTAAAATAATCAGATTCAGGTGCATTCTATTCATACTTCATGAGAAGATGAATTACCTGATTTTGAAATTATATTTTGTGCAGGGAAAGAAAATGCCCAAAACATGTCTTCTTAATAATTTTAACCCATTTTCAGACAATTACACATTGATTTGGCCAGGAACAGCATGGTTGGATAACGTCTGGATCCTAGTGATGCCATAATCAACATCATGTGGTGCAAAAAATATTCGATTCTGTACCAAATGAAACAGTAACTTAAAAAAAGACTTGTTTGAATATCAAAAAAAAAAAAAAAAATACAATTCTACTACAATTTAGCTACAATCAGAAAGACATAAATACCTTGCATACAAATAAGTTACAAAATTCGTAAACATATATAACAACTGACTACATTGAAGCTACAAATTTTTTTAGATCAAGAAATTAGAAAATAACAACAAGACATAACATATACAATTTATTTACAGAAAATAAAGCTAACATCTACAAATAGAGCAACTAATAACCAATAAAACCAACTAAATAAGGTAGTCAATCCCCTAATGACATGATTTAGAATAATAGGCTATAAATGTTCGATTCTGCACCAAATGAAATAGGAAACAGACTTGTTTGAAGACCAAAAAACAAAATAAATACAATTCTACTGCAATTTAGCTACAATCAGAAAGACATAAATAACTTGCATACAAATAAGTTATAAAATTAGTAAACCTATATAACAACTGACTACATTGAAACTACAAATTATGTTTATAGCAAAAAATTAGAAAGTAATACTACACATAATATATACAATTTGTTTACCGAAAATGAAACTAATACCTACAAAATAGAGCAAATAATAACCAATAAATCCAACTAAATCATGTAGTCCATTCCCTTACAAAATATTTCAAATAATATACAAGAAATCTACAACTTCGAGGAAAATGTAGAAAAGTTGATAACCAACAACAAATATACTCAATGTAGACAAAATTTCTATAAATACAAAAAAATAAAACGTATGTGTAGTCATGAGGCTGAGAACAGGTTTTGTAACTTAAAAAAAAAAAACTGTAACTACTAAAATTTTACTTCTCCAATGACGGTTGGGGTTATAGTTTTAGGTGATTTCTGAACCTTCTTCTTTTTTGAAGGTTTGACAGTAAGAGAAACTTTGATTTTTTTGCAGGTTTTGGATACTTTCTTCTTCGAGAAAATCATCATCACGAGCAATTTCTTTGTCCGTCTGCTTTATTGATTTAGCAGATGTCGAAGCTTTACCAGCATCCTTATCAGGCTTGAGTTTTGTTCGAGCTTCTGCCCTAGCTTCACGAGGGGAAAGCTTAGACTTGTCTCTGGTTTTGCATGTGCCGATTTCACTATTTTTTTGGATGATTACTGTGACAAAACATCCAAATCAAAAGTAGGAATATCACCAACATTAGATTTTTTAGGGCTATTCTTCAAAACTCCTTTCTTCTTCATTGTAAGGGAAGGAAACGTAGGATTTAGAGAGAGAATTAAGAAAGATTGAGATAGATTATAAATTTTTTTTGAAGAAATATGGAAGGGAGCGTTAATGGAAGGAGAGAGTACAGAATTGTGGGAGATATGAAGAGAGAAATGTGGGGGGGAGTGGGATATGTACGTTATAGAGATTTTAGGAGTTAATTGATACTCATTAAATTCCTAAAATGTACATAATTGGTAAACTATATATGCCTATGTAATTAAATTGAAACTTGGATAGAGAGGGTAATAAGATTTGAAATAGTGTATAGGAAGGTAAAAATCCCCAAAAAAATAATTCTTATCCTTGGCCACAAGGTCCAGAACAATAACGGAGAGACACAATGGCATTCTTTCGGCTCATTCGGGTTTAGGCGTTGAATTCATAGGCCCAGATTCAAATGAGGTCCAGAAGATTCTCCTAGGCCATTTAGCAGTCCTTTGTTGAGGTGTACTCAAGGCAGAGTATTAAGGCCCAAGACATCAACTTATTCAAAAACCAAAATAGGAATAATATGTCCAACAAAAAAGTGGAACGCCCACCGTGGGGCTCGAACCCACGACCACAAGGTTAAGAGCCTTGCGCTCTACCAACTGAGCTAGACGGGCTTGTTGTCCACAGCTCTTATCATATTTTAAACTTATTGTTTTATCTCATGAGAATTGATAAACCTTTTTGGAAACTCCTTTTAACCACTATTGTTAGCTTTAACTTGCTTTAAAAACCTCTCCTTTTGTCGAAGGAAATTGCGGTAATGAAAATAGGACGGGATTAAGGCCTTTGCGGCTAAATTAGAGGAGCATATTTTGAGTTCTTTTTATTTAGTTTTACTGTCAATATTAGCTGGGTTTTTTTCCCTACAAGAGCCGACTCATTCATCATTAATATTCGCAAAAACTACTAAAGTTCTCAAACTTCTACTAGAGAGCACGACAAGCACGAAGACTAAAATTGTTATTGGAAGTTCTTTATCAAAGGACTAGTTATTATCAATCGTTACAAACTCTTTAAAATTAAAGATAACCAAAAATATCTGAACGATTTCTTAAAAGTTCTATAAAATGGATGTTGCTCTTGGAAGTCAGATGTATTCAAATATTTAATTTTTCTTTTTCCCTCCGAAACAAATTTCGATATGTAAGAATTATAGCGCCCAAATCCTATCGAATGATAGTTGATTTATGAGGATTTGAGTTATGTTCTTCTACTTCAATATCATTAAAACTTAGATTCAGATGATAGCAATTGACTTAAGAAACAATTTAACAGTTAATCATGCATTGTAGGCCTTATTGTTCTTTGATGTATGTAGTAGACTTCTACATAACCCATGACTTCTTAATGGTAAAAGTAAATAGAAGAGGATGTAAAGAAGTGAAGACTACTAATGGGCATGATAATTAGCCTAACTTTTGAATAAAAAATTCCTTGTTACAGCAAAAGGAAAATAACAAACTTAACACTATTTCTCACTGAAAATCAATAAGGGTAGTATAGTAGCCAAACTTTTCATAACAAAAGATATTCATTTTTATGATAAAAACCGTGAAAATATTATATAAAAACAAGAACAATTGCAAAATTTGCGCGAGACTCATAACATTAATAGGAAAAGAAAAAACTTTACCTCATTTGACACTTATAGATTGGTGTTATGTGCTGTGGATAGTTAACAGATATGTCAAATGAAAAGAACAAATTTTCAATGAAAAAAAGAATTTTCCAATTGACAAATGGTCTGACAGTAAAAAGAATTGCTTAATTAATTTTACTGTCCAATTTTATAAAGTGAATGAAAGAGGGAGAGAAGGATGAAATACATGAACCTTTAATAATTATTGGAAGCTCAAAGGAGCAAACATTGAATGGACAATATAAAGATTGAGATAGTATATGTACATTTGCGAGAAAGTATCGGCAGATGAAAGCAACTTAAGAGTTGAATAAGCTGCATTAAGTAGTACAAACTTAAGAGTTGAATAGGCTGCATTAAGTAGTACAAATTTATTATTTATTAGAAGGTACGTTTACTTTTTAGCACAAGAATATTAATGAAGTAGTGTTATATAATTTATGGGAAAAATAATCCTTCAATTTTTATGGACAATTTGATAATTTAACTTTTACATTTGGAGCTTGATAAGATTATCTCTGCTTGACCTAAAGCCTTAACATGGGAACTTTATCCCAACTTGTTACTGGAAAAGAGGACAGCCGAAACGATTTTAAAAAAAAATTGACGACCGTTTCCTGTGACATTCTTTCATTTTTACTCTGTTTTAAAAAGAGTGAAAGCATTTTTTTTTACAATTAGGAACAATTTTCACATAAAATGATTAAACATAGAGAGTACATATTAAGATTGGCCAAACATCCAATATTCCAACAGAACAATGTTGCGGAGGCTCTGGCCTAGTGAGTATTTTCTTGGTCAATACTGTTCAAGACACATAATTAGCACGACCTTCAGGCAGTATACTGTTGCTTCGGTTTGGTCTGCAACATAACTTGTCAAGTGAAACTTTCTCCTGCGTCCGAAACAATAACCATGAAAATAAAATTATTATTGACATAGAATTTCTACCAGATACATGCGATGTTCCAATGATTTACCTCAGCATTATCTAAGTCGTAGCGGACGATAAAGGTGCACGTGCATTCTGTATTATCATGTAATTTCTTTTGGATCTCCACAACTTGCGCATCACCATATACTGCGAGATATTCATCTTCCTGTGAATTTAAACCATTACATTACAAAATGGTCATAACAATACTTGGAGCCTTGCCTGTCCAGATACCATGCTTAATTGTGACTTTGTTGTTGCACTGGTACACCGAAACCATTTTTGGAAAGAGGAAATTTCATGATTTTGATGGTGCTTTTTTTTAAAAACCAGAATTTTTAGTCTTAATGAAAGTTGGAGAAACGAAATGATACCCTGAAGCACATCAAGGGATCTCCAACATTCACCCTGTCACATTCTGAGGGATTTAAGGGAACGGAACGTTCTCGTATCCTTTTAACATTCACCCATTCATCTTCTTCATGACCAAAGCCAGCAAATCTTACACGAACTTCCTGCATAACGAAATACTTCATATATGTCAGACTATAAGCGACAAAGATTCTGTTGATATGACACTGATTGTTGCACCTTAATATGGAGCCCATTTCATTACATATATTGTTTCAGTAAATGCATTTCGACTTAAAAATATATGCTGAGTGACAAGTGAGTCCACCATCAACAACAAAACAACAACATTCCCAGTGTATTCCCATAAATGGGGTCTAGGGATGGTAGTGTATATCCAAACCTTACTCTTACCTTATGAAGATAGAGAGACTGATTCTAATAAACCCTCAGCTCAAGAAACAGTGGAGATAAAGCAACAAGTAGCAAACAATAGTAACAACAATATATTAAGTTAACATACGAGAATGGCACATGTAATAGTAAAGAACCATGAAAAAAATAATACAAAAATAATCCTAGTACAACTGGTAAGCTTATGAGGAACACACACTACTGTCTGTCAACCTACAACCCTAATCCTCGACCTCCACACCTTTCTATCGTGGGTCATATCCTTGGTAAGCTGGAGCAATGAATTGTCTTGCCTAACTACCTCTCCCCAATACTTTTTAGGCCTGCCCCTTCCCTTACAGTCCACCATCAACGTTTCGAATTCAGTTATCCATGCGTTTCTACCATTATTCCATTGTGTTCCGAGAGGTGTCAAATTTATTTATCTCACATGAGTGTATCTGTAATTTCACATAAAACCCCAAGGCCTGAGGATTAGTGGTTCTAATCTATGGAGTAGGAACTTCAAAAAAAGAGAACTGTTGCTATTTCACTCTGGTCCATGGCAATGTAAATCTTCCCTTTTTCACAGTGGTCAAGGAAAAATCTTAAATCTCTCACATACACCGTGATCATCAGACTACTAAAACTTCCAAGTAAACAAGAACTGCCGGACATATTTAGATTTAAAATGACAGTGCACCTAGGCAAATAGGAAAACCAGAAAAACAATCACAGAGAACAAAGAGCTTACAAGCTCGCCTGTGCGAAGAACTCTGAAGTTGAGAAATGAGGCCACATCATACCTGCAAAAGACAGAGAAAAGCTACTTGGTCAGGTTCTCTAAGTTACAAAAGTAGTTCATAGAAGACAGGGGGAATATCAATTTTGCCGCTGCGCTTAAGAGCCTGGCAGAGTATAATACAGTTTGCAGCATTTAATTTCACATTTATTTAGTTTAGGACTTCACTAATACTTAGCTTTAGTTGCAAGAGTCATTCTTTGTTTTCCTAAAATTCAGTACATAATCTAAGAATTGGAGAATAAGGACAAGACAAAGAACAGAAAAGAAAATGAGAAAAAGAATAGTTGACAGCAAATGATAGTAGCAGAAAAGAAGTCCAAAAGCAGAACTAGCAGCAGCAGAGGCACACACAGATAAGGAGAAGCAAAAGTCTTTTTGGACAAAAGAAATCAGGAAAGAAGCAAATCAAGAGAGCAGAGAAACAGAAGTAGAAAAAGAAGGAAGTAATGAATATCAGAATCTAGTATTACTATCGAAAAGGGAGTTCTGCTACACAGCCCGTCGACCTTTACGACATTCATATAAACCTTCAGTAGAATTCTATGCTCAGAACATCATTAAGTTGCTTTGACCTAGAACCAACTCATATAATGCCTGAACCATTCAGCCGCTGAATATTGCCAACTTTTGCCGTCGCACAATCCGAGGTATCAAAGATTTGCCTCTACATTATGGTATGTTCATTGACTTCGACATTTCATGGTAGAAGTTGAGTGGACATGATAAATCAATACTCATAATACGTTTTGGCATTCAATTACTATGATGAGGAATGTAAATTATTATCTCGGGGTAATTTCATGGACGATATCCAGCCTCAAACACGTGACAGTTTTTCACTTATTAGTAGTTTCTTGTTCTTCCTGACGTAACCGAGAACGCCTCGATACTTTGTTACTACCTTCAACTTTTTAGACTCCACTGTCCAAGCTACTGAACTCAGATATTCATAAACCAGAACAAATCAGCAGAAGAGACTCAAGCTGAAACGTTTATTCAGTAAGCCTTTTTCTAGACATAAGTCCCACGTACAACATCACCACGACATTTTATCATCTTTGGCAATCTAACAATGGTTAGTGAAGAATGTAAGAGACTAATAGTATTGAGTCACAACGAAAACTACAAGACTATGACATCTACAAGGAGACAATAGAAACAGATTAGGGTCTTGAACTACCAGCAAAATGTAGCACTATTTGTCATATAGAGAAGGCTACAACTGTGTTAAATGCTCACCAAGCTAAATCCTTTGCTGAAAGAGCTTCAAAAGACAACTGTGCGAGCTCTGTGGCCATCTCTGCAGCAGAAACTGTAACAGAATGCACATTAGTCTAAGCTTGAGAGTAGCAGAAACCAAATAGTACGACATTCAAGGCACTATATCTAAAATATTTGAGTAAGTTACTTGCTCAATCATACGATACATCATTTTTATCATGACAACGTGCTCGTGCATAACAGAATATAAAACTGCAAAACGAGTAATCTCTATGTTCAACCACGACAAGTAAAACAGAGATAAATCAGATAAAAAATCAAGAACAATGTCTCAAAACCACAGGATATCCTACTTGTATATTTTCTCTAGGTTTCACCAAGATGCTTGCAACTGTTTAAATAAAACTGTTGTGTCTGAGCAGTAAAAGCAATACGATTAGACTAAAGTTGGTAACGAGTGTTTTAAAACAAAATCCAAAAGATTCGTTAAAGGGATACTCAAAAGTTGGTGAAGGAGCTCTATGCTGCCCTTACTTTAGCCATCAGTTAAGTATTCATGCAGTCAAATTTGAATTAAAACTTTTTGTCAAACTCATACGAAGAGAAAGATTTCAACTGAATGGCAGGTTAAAACAGATTAAGAGGAAAAGAAGACATCAGAGTGATCTTGTGCTAGTTACATTAAGAATTTATTTTATCTTTAATGTTTTAAGCATAATTATCTATATTTGAACAACTGAAAAGTAGTTTCTTGCATTTCATACATTGATACAAATAGAGTAAACAACATTTAATCCATTAAGTGAGGACAAAAATCAAACATCAGATATATAAAGGTCAAGGGGAAATCGTTAACCTTTGGGCTTCTGAGGCCGGTCGTATGCACAATCGGGGAGTCTTGTGTACCCGCAAGTACTGTATTTTCTGGAAAGCACTAGAGCTGAAAATTTCTTTTTAGATTTTGGTTTTTTTGCTGGTCTAGGTCGAGGAACATCAGATTCTTTCTTATCAACAATGGCTTTAGCTGCTTGTGTTTTTTGCTTATCCATAAACCAAGTTTGCACCTTTAACATAGCAAAAACATACATAATAGATTTGTAATATAATCCAGATAACATGAATACCTAAAAAGGGAAATAAATATTGAGAAGACAGTTCAGAGATAAACCTGTTCCCATTTTATGAAAGATTTTCCAGTACGATAAGGTGAACAACTGCAAATTTAAAAATTAGCAAACAAAAGAAAAAGCATATAAGTAAACAATAAAATTCAACTTATCAAAGTGGAAGTAGTAACATTTATTTTAGCCCCAAAGGGAAACTTTACCTAAACTTAGTTGCAAGTTTTTGACAGAACTCTTGACTAATTGGTTTTTCTTTCATTCGCTTAAACAAGGCGGTCATTTTCATATCCTGTAGAAAGTAACTGAAAATCCTCAGAATTAATGAAGCATTTGCAGATTTAATCCACATTTGTTAATTTAATCTAAAGTTGGGCATGCTTGATTTTAGCTCCCGGTATCTTACAGTTAGATAAGGGAACTAAGTAAAATGTAGCAAAACAGAAATGGAACAAGATTAGATGAGAAGTCAAAGGAATTGAAATCAAACAAAGAAAATGGCATGCAAAATCAGAGAAAGAGAGAAAATAAGTTTGCTTAAAGCAGAAATAAAAGATTGCTGACAGTAATGAGAATTAACCTCAGCTAATGTGAACTCGGCCAATTCTTCTTCTATTTCCACGAAGTCAGCCATTTTTCCTGTCTCTCAAACGCACAGAGAGAGAGAGAGAGAGAGAGAGAGAGAGAGAGAGAGAGAGACTGAGTGTGTGTGTGTGTGTGTTTTATTGGATTTTGTGCTGCTGACTGCCTGATAGAGAAGCAGAGTTGTAAGTTGCTTTAATAGGGAAAGAAAAGATCCTCTGAGTCGAGGGGAGTGTCTGGTGTACTTGTTCACCCACTAGTTAGGCGCCACGTTTACATTGTTATTTCGATTATTGCAGCAAGTCAATGTACCCACCCAAACTGTTGCAATTGCCTCATCGGGTAGCAAATACTTATGTCTGCTACATATATTTATATCAAATCAAGCATTTAATTTTTAGTATTATAATTTTAAATTATATATATATATATATATATAAATTATATGATAAAAGTTTATATATAACACATATATCTTGTATTCATCAATTTTATACAGAAATACCAAGTGAGTGAATATTTTCCAATATGCACTAACTTAATCAACAGGAATAATTCAATTGAAATTTTTAAGCACACTCTTATGGTAATATATGCGGCTATTTCATTATTGCAATTAGACACGTATAACTTTTCTTTCTTTTTATAAGTGTAAAGGTAGAGAACTAATTTTCTGTGTTTAAAATAAAACTCGTATTATTAAGTTTTTGAACCATATGATAAACATTGCCCATTTAAGTTCCTTAATGATGTACGTAGAATGTGGTAAGTATGTTAATTTGTACCAATTTCTTGTAAGGATAGAATAGTCTTTATATATCAATGTATAATTTATATATACCTCATGTAAACTTTTATATGATTGACGAGAATCATAGTTTCTTACATGGTATCAGAACGCTTAGGTTCCTTCTGTGCGTTCTCCTCTTTTCCAGTTTCATGTCATTATCTTCATCTCAATCCAGTTCTTCAACCTCTAGTGTTATGGCTGCATCTTCCTCTCTCCCAGTTTCATCCAAATCTGCAATATTTGTCTCCAACATCAAAAATCTTCTTCCCACTGTTCTTGATTACACCAACTACATGCTATGGAGAGAACTCTTTTTACCCCTATTCAAAGGTCATGGAGTATACAATTTTATCGATGGGAGTTATGCTTGTCATTCATTCACTGTTCTTAATGATAATTGCATTTTAACACTCCGTAAATCCGGACTAGGTGTGGACATATTAAATGAGTATTAAGATGGTATCTTAGACATATGAAGTCCTATCGGGATGAGTATGGGAGAAAAGAGTTGTTTTGGAATCAAGACGGAGAGTGATGTGTATAAGATTCGATAAAATCGACTAAGTTTATGGAAGGTCTGTATTCTAGAAGCAATTCGTAAATATCAGTTAGGAATTTGGGAAAATAAAAAACATGAAAGTTGTAGCCCTTTGCAATATCTTTCCAACGATATATTGTGGAGCCCGAACAGATTTTTGAGCAAAATGTTATGTGTGTTTTACTGGACAATGCGCAGTATGCGAGCCCAGGTGCGCGCCCAGATGGTCTCATGCGCGACCGTGCCCTTGTGGCAGTGCTGCTGCCCTGCTGCGCATCCAGGTGCACGGTTGGGCCTTTAGGTGCATGAGAGCGCACCCGGGGGGTCATTTTAAAGTCCTACTTCGTCCCCTACACCCCAAAACACAAAAAACTTGCTCTAGAAATTGAAGCTCTCAAGAACCTAACTCCTCCAAGGTCCCTCCACCATCTAAGGTAAGTTCTAATGGTGATTCTAAGTTAATTTCAATTCTCCAACACCTTATTAACATGGGTAAACCCTCCAAATCATTAGATATTTGATTCGGACATCAGTTTTGGGAGACAAAACCCTAGAACTCGAATTCAAGAAGATTAAACGTCAAGAAGGTAATATCTTCACCTTCTAATTGATTATAACATTGGATAAATGATTATAGACTACAAGTTCATGAGATATTGGTTGATGGTTTTGATAGAAAAGCATGAACGATTATAGATTTGGGTTGTTGATTATCGATTATTTATTAAGGGTGTTGTTTATCTTATGAGTGATGAAGAATGGTACTGATTATAGCAAATTGAGATTTTAGAATTTATCTATGAGCAAGAGAATGGGTTATTGGGTGTAGAAACACCATTAATAAGGGCTATGAAGCTTTATGCCCACCAAGTGTTTTAGAAAATGCCTAAGTGATGAAAACATGAGTATTATTGCTAATATGGAATCCCTTTGACTTGTAATAATATAGATTAAAGTTAGAAGGGTTGACGAATGTTGTATTACTCTCAATAGCAGGAAGTTAAGGTATGTGAGGTTAAATCTCTATGTTTGGGAATGTTAATGATTCTCCCTACACTACGTTTCTTTTACGACATTAGTAATTGCCTTAGAAGTATAGTTAAGTCTAGCTCATTAAATAGTTACAGAACTTCTATTATCTAGCTTCATAACTTATTCATGACTTTTATTCCGAACGTTATGAGCTCAATGCTAATCAATATAGACTTGTGTTTGATGCCCATGAGTCTCAGCCTAGATTACTTAGCATGTCATAAACAGTTGAAGTTTTAATTTTCATAATCAGTTCATGAATACATGTCTCAGTCTAGCTCAATTCAGCATTCAAATATCATGTAACTCAGTATGGTTCAGTATTTCAGTATCATGTATTTTCAGTATGTTCCTAATTCTTAATCCCTGAATGTTGAACACTTGTATTTAGGCCTGCGGCCGCAGTTTATGCTTTGTGCATCTTTGGGCCCGAGGCCGCAGTTTGTGCACAGATATATTGGGCCTGAGGCCGCAGTTTATTTATTTAGATAAACAAGTTGTTCATCATTCAGAAGAGGGAGTATTCATATCTTTACTTCATTTATCAGTTATCAGTTATCATTTCAGTTTTAGTTTTTCAGTTATCAATTATCAATTCTCAATTATCAGCTCAGTATCAGTTTCACCATTTATATTTCTTTTTTTCAGTTGCTTTACATACTAGTGCAATTCAAATGTACTGACGTCCTTTTTGCTTGGGGCCTGCATCTCACGATGCATGCAATGATTTACTGGTTGATGATTCAGAGCGTTAGGATCCTCATACCAGCTATTTGGTGAGCCCCAGTTCTTTCGGGACATTACCATTACGTTACAGTCTTTATATATTTACAGACAGTCGGTGTTTTCAATACTTCATTAGAGATCATAGACTAGAGTAACAGTTAGATAGAGTCGCATGCTTTTCATGTTAAACAATGTTTGCTACAGATAGTTCAAGAATTATATTAGCGTTTTCGCACTTGATTCATATCATTCAGATTTTCAGTATGTCAGTATGTGTTAGTTTATCTTCCGCATTCAATATGTTATAATACCACATGTTGATTCAGTCAGCAGTTGGCTCGCTCGGTCGCATGTAGTCAGGCACCGGGTGCCGTGTTATATCCAGGCCCAGGTTCGGGGCGTGACAAAGCTTGGTATCAGAGCCCTAGGTTCAAGTGTCCTAGGGAGTCTATGAAGCCGTGTCCGGTGGAGTTTCCTTTATATGTGTGTGCCGACCACGCATATAAACGGTTAACTACCAAGACATTCTGGATTTTCTCATTTATTTCTACTCTAGATCATGCCATGAAGCTTAGATCAATAGGTAACCTTCTCTTCCTATCAAATTCCAAACGTATTGGATGCTAAACGACGCACAGGAAAAACCCAAGGTTCTAGAGAGGATGATTTCCCAATAGGGTATATTTATGGAGAACAGGTTGAATGAAACTTGATAGGATGTTGAAAGTGAGATGCAATTTATAGTAGTAAAAAAAAATTAGAGCATAACCTTATCAGAAAAAGAAAAAGCAGTTATCATGTTTTATGGTTATCAGTTTACCTGAGTTACCAGTTACACAGTCTTTCAGTTAACATGTTTATGGTTATTTAGTACGTCGGAATTCAGTTATATGTTTACCAGATATCCAATTTTCAATGTATCAAAATTCTGATGACTTATGAGTATACAATTATGCCTATGGGTGCTAAAAGAAAATATAAGTAACAGTGATTATAGCGAAATCTTCGCATATTTTAGGTCCGGATTAAGACCAAGACTCACCGGATGGTGCAGGATGTGACTTATCAGATGATGGTTTACTTTAAAGGATAAGTTTGTGCATGGTAATGTATTCGTATGTGTTTTACCTCCCAGAACAACTTCATTTAATTCTTGGAAATGGAGCCACATGTTGGATGATGATAATTTAGATGTCAGACCCCATAGTGTAACATGTAAAGAATTTAACCGCAGGGGGCACAGAATTGATCACTATAGCTTTGGACAGAAAAGAGCCTAAGGAAAAAATAACTAAGAAAATATGATATACGAAATGAGAACCAAGAGCAATCGATATTGAATTTCAGGGAATGATTTTAAGTTATTCAGATTTATTTGAATCAGAATTAGAAAGTACCACGTTAGTGAATTACTATGAGAAGCAGCTATTATTGTGAGATAAAAGACATGACAGTTCCCCTTAGGTTATGTGACTAAGTGTTTACCCCAGATGTTTATAGTCTGATATGATTTTGAAGTGTATAGAAAATTTGGGGTTAAATATTCCAATTTCATTTAAGACAGATGAACTTTCCTTAAGTGTGAACATATTCCAATTTCGTGTAAGATAGTTAAAATTTTCCTAAGTGTGATCCATGTACATAGTTCAAAAAAAAAGTTAGTATGTGATTGTAGAATAGGGTCGGATAGTGAGGGAAGTAAGAAATAACCTTATGCTTCACTTTAGTTATTCAAAGCGGAAGAGGAAAATATGATGCTAGCAGGTGGTTAGTAAAGGAATAGCAAGCAAGTTTTGAGTAGATACAGTGAATTAGCAATTTCAGTAGAGCTCGTAGAGGTACGATTTGATTTACTTAGCCAAGTTAACTCTAATGAGTGGATGACAATTTGAAATACTAAACGCATGTTAGAACCTTAAGTTAGACCCAAAGTTCAGTGACAGTGGAAAGAAAAAAAATTAGCTAGCAGTAAGAGAGCAAACTACAGAAGAATAACCTTTAAGAGTTATCGAAAAGGGATTTCCCCAAGATTGACAGTGTGAGCAGAGTTAAATCGTTAAGATTGTGTATGATAGTTGTTAATACATTAACATTCCGTTTATGTAAGTAATTTAGTTTTTCCAAGTAAGAAAAATTGCTCAAAAGTAAGTCGGAAGATGAGTCATCATTGACGTAAAGTGCAAGAAATTGTAGAAGATAAGGAAAGTTGTTCGGATCCTAACAAAAGAAAAGGATCCGCAAGTACAAGACCGTAACCTTTGGTCTAAGGGGAGATATGATAGTTGTTAGTAAGTCCAGTTGGAGATTTGAAACCCACATAGTTAGCATGGGATATAAAAAAAAGTACAAAATCATGCCAGTATGTATCACGAGGGTAGTTCCATTGCACGAGACTCTAATCTTCGGATTACTGGTCGAACACTTAGCTCACAATAATGCTATAAGTATTTTTAGGAAGTACCTTAAAAATATAATCAAGTATAGGAAGTATAGCTCATGGTTTAGGCAGACAAGAGAACTGTGGTGAAAGAAGTTCACCACTTAGCCAAGCAAGAAGTTCGACTTTCGGACACCGAAGATGGTAAAGTTGTTGTCCAGAACAGGACTTGTTGCTCTTTAGTAGCCGAAGTGAAAGAGAAATGATTAATGGCCTTACTTGTTGCAGCTGAAATAGGGGATACACAAGCATAAGACGATGGCCTTTGAACAAGGGGGGGATGATGGTACTTTGAGGCACCAAGACGGACTGTGTGTTCCAGACATAGATGGACTCAGAGAGAGAATTATGTCAGAAGCCCACAATTCTAGGTATTCTATTCACCCGGGTTCCACAAAGATGTATTATGATCTTAAGGAGATTCATTAATGGAACGACATGAAAAAGAACGTCGCAAACTTTGTGGCCAAGTGCCCAAATTTTCAGCAAATTAAAGTCGAGCAGCAGAAAGCCAAGTGTTTTACCACAATTTACATATATTCTTGAGTGGAGATGGTAAATTTGGACTTTATAACAGGATTGTCTCGCTTATTTTGGAAGCATGATTTGATTGGGCGATTGTAGATTGACTTACCAAGTCAGCGCACTTCTTGCCAGTAAAGACCACAGATTCAGCAGAAGATTATGCCGAGTTGTACATTCAGGAAATCGTCAGAGTGCATGGGTCTCCGTTTTCCATCATTTTATATCGTGGTGCTCAGTTTACATCGAACATTTAGAAGTCTTTTCAGAAAGCATTAGGCATACGTTTTTCATCCTCAGAAAGATGGACAGGCAGAGCGCATTATTCAGAAACTTGAGGATATGTCCTTGATGTTAAAAGTAATTGGGATGATCACATACCATTCATAGAGTTTTCTTATAATAAAAACTACCATTCTAGTATCAAGATGGCACCGTATGAAGCTCTGTATGGGCAAAGGTGTAGATCGCCAATTTGTTGGTTCAAAGTTGGTAAAGCAAAGTTGTTGGGACCAAATTTGGTCTATCAGGCTGTGGAGAAAGTCAACTTGATTCAAGAGCTTTTGAAGATGGCTCAGAGTCGCCAATAGTCCTATTCAGACGTGTGGCATGGAGACCTAGAGTTTCAAGTTGATAATTGGGTGTTTTCTGAAAGTTTGGCCTATGAAAGGTGTTATAAGATTTGGGAAGAAAGGAAAGCACAGTCTCAGATACATCAGGTCGTATAGGATCCTAAGAAAGATCAGACAAATAGCATATGAGTTGGAGTTGCTACCAGAATTAGCGGTTGTACAACTAGTATCATGTATCATGTTATAACATTCAAGTTTTCAATAATCAGATAATCATGTCCGTTCAGTACTCAGATACTCATGCCAGTTCAATACTCAGATACTCATGCCAGTCCACTGCTCAGATATTCAAGCCAGCTTAGCACTGAGATATTGATGTCAGTTCAGTACTCAAATATTCGTGCTAGTTCAATATTCATATATCTATGTTAGTTCAGTATTCACCTATTCATGTCAGACCAGTATTCACGTATATATTTCATGTTATGTGCATTATGATACCCTATGAGGCTTGTGTTTGTTAGAATATATGCACAACGCTAGAGGGGGGGTGAATAGCGTTTTAAGGAACTTTACCAAATTTTCGCAATATGAATATATATAATTGAGAGTGTAAGTGCGAAAATAAGATAGCGAGAAATAAATTGCGGTATGTAAATAGAAATCGTACGCAACGATGTATAGTGGTTCACTACAACTTGTAGCTAGTCCACTCCTCAAGATCACACTTGAGTATTTCACTATCTCTGTCAAGCTTACGGGTGCTCAACAAAACGTTACAACACAAACTCTTGATCACACAAAGTTTACACAACAACCACTAACACTTGAATCCCACAAGCTTCGTGAATCTACAAGGAAGACACTCTTCCTTAATACAACAAGGGACAACTTCCCTTAGGAGTATGACAACACAAATGATCACTCAAAAAATGAACTCTTATAAGCAGATGGAGTGAAGAAATTTTAGCACAAGAACACAACTTTCGATTACAAGAAAATGGCTCAATATAGCTCAATTGATTATTAAAACTTGAAGCAATGTAATCTTATAAATTGGATGAAGTGTTGTGTTCAAATGAGGTTTAAGAGGGTGTATTTATAGCCCCAAAACCTCATAGATCCGTTGGAAATAGTTGGCTATATTTTATTTAATTAAACAAGAGTTTAGGGACAAAAAATCTTCTGTCCGTTTCCAACAATCGATTGTTAACTTCACACAATCGATTATTAACAAAAACTAGCCGTTATAACCCAACGGTAACTCCAACAATCGATTGTTTCAACTTGACAATCGATTGTTAAAGTCTCTGGAACCATAATAATCGATTGTCACATTCTGACAATTGATTGTTGGAGTTCACTGGAATTGATGGCCAGTGTTTAGTGACAATCGATTGTCTAATGTAGACAATCGATTGTTGGACTGGTTCCAACATCGATTTGATTAATAATTGTAAAAACAATTGTTTTAAAAAGGTTTCAATGGTTATTTTGAAAACGTTTTTAGACTTTGAACCAAGTTCTTTAAAACGAGAGTTGATTCAAGATAATATTAAAACTCAAAACAAAATTAAGGCTAAAGACGACATCTTTGGTCTTCAATCTTTTGCTTCATCAACTTGTTCCATTTATTGATTTGCATTTTAGCATCTTGAGAGCTTGACTTGTAATCATAACAAGGTCCATTGCAATCTCGGCATTTCATCAATAATGGTTTGTTGATTATCAAAACCTACAACAAGACGCAAAGTCATTAGTTAAGGTTTCATCAATATGAATGCGTTTCCAACAATTTCCCCCTTTTTGATAATGACAAACCAAGATGGGATATGCATTCATTTTGCAAAAAGATTTATACTTGATACCAATTGTTAAGAAAAAATAACTTGATAACAATTGCTAAAAAATCTTTTTTTTTTTTTTAATTTTCAGGAAATGATTCCCCCTAAATTGATGCTTCCCCCTTAATATATGCATGTTATAATTTCCCATAATCTTTCTCATAGCAATATCTAATATCTCTAATATCTTCCCCCTTTTGGCATTAGCAAAAAAAAAGATATGACAATTTAAAGATGAGAAAAACAATTTCATTAAGGAAATTTATATTACAGTACATCATACATTAAGGAAATATAAAAAGCATAAAAGAAGACTTAAGAATGATCCTCGGAATTATCGTCTTCTTCATCACTTCCTTCTCCGCTTGAGCTTTCCTCTGCTTGTTGTGTGCTAATATTTTGCCGTGTTATAGTTATATTAGCACGTCTAAGAAAAGCTCGAAAATCGGCATCAAAGGTATTGACTTTATTTTCAATACGGTCAAGCTTAGTGTCGAGTGACTCAAGAGTCACAGAAGAAGAAGAAGCTTGAGGAGTAATTTGAGGAGGCGCTTGTGGAGGAACTTGAACGCGTTGTGGGCGACGTTCCGTACCCCTTTTGAAGGAAGAGTCCGTCACCGACCAATGTTTTGTAGCTTTGGTCAAGGGGCCTACACTTACATCGATATCATGGTATTTGAGAATGTCCATGATGATGAAGGCGTAGGGAAGTGGTTCCCCCTCACGAATGGAATCAAATAAATGAATCATAACAAATCGAGTCCAATTTATTTCGGCCTCGTGAATGATAGCATGCATGATTTTGACATCTTCCGCCGAGAGAGTTGTGTGAGAAAATTTTCTCGGCTTAAGAATTCTTGTGATGATGTAAAAGAGTAGACGATACTCTTCATGCATGTTGGTTATTGTGGGACGGCGATTGGTTGTGCGGACCAATTGTCCACCAACTCCTATTTCTTCTAGGAAAGCAGCCTCGTTAAAATGTGAACCTTCGATTCCGGTGTAACGAGAAATGTCGGCACCGTTTGTTGGAAGGTTTGTGATTCCTGAAAATATATCTTCGGACAAGAATATTTCTGTTCCATTGATGGATGAAATGAGATTTCCGTCAATTTGACGAAGATTTGAGTAGAATGCTCGAATGAGATCTTCGTTGATGAACTCTTGACTATTGTTGATAATTCCAAGGAGATTTCCAGAGGTTATAGAATGATAAAGTGTAAGAAATCCTTTTGATTCGAAATATAGAGATTTTATGTATCGTGGAGGAAGGATTTCTCTTCTTTCAAAGTTTTCTCGGAACTTTTGTAGTTCGGTCCGAGAAAGAAACCAAAGATAGGATCCGTCTTTGTATTTGACGGCATTTTTTGGTGGAGGATTGCTTGAAGAAGCCATTTTTTAGAGAACAATTTGAGAAGAACAGAAAAATTTAAGCTTGATTGAAATAAACTCAAGAGTGTCTTGTAGGTTCAAGAGTGTTGAAAAATGGTGAAAAATGTATGTTGAACCTCTATTTATAGAGTGGGAATGAAAGTGATCCGTTGGGGGGGTATTTTGGACATTTTCCTACTTCTAACAGATAGAAAACGGCTAGTTTTTCTAACCAGCAGTTCAACAATCGATTGTTCAAGACTGACAATCGATTATTTCGTTAAACAATCGATTGTCTAATGTTGACAATCGATGTTTTTAAGTCTCTGGAATTTGCCTAAATTACAGAGAGGTTTGACAATCGATTGTTTGATTTTGACAATCGATTGTTGAATATTTCTAACTTAATAATCGATTATTTGGTAAGAATAATCGATGTTTTAAGTTTCTGGAATTTTTCTGAGTTCCAGTGAAGTCTATCAATCGATTGTTTGTTGATGACAATCGATTATTAAGCGTAGGAAAGAATATTTTGGATAAGATAAATGATTACTCAATTTTTGGAATTTCCTCTTACTTAAAGGAATCATCCGAGTGATGAGGAAACCTGCAAGATAAAGTAAACGTCTCCGACGCTCAAGTTAGTAATGTTCAATAATAAAAACAGTGCACATAACTAGATCATTGTTGAGTCAAGGATTCCAAGTTCGCTTCGAATCCGAAAAAATGACTCTTTCTCTAAAGGTTTAGTAAAGATGTCTGCTAATTGATTACGAGTTTCTACAAACTCAATTTCGACATCCCCTTTGAGAACATGATCTCTAATGAAATGATGCCTGATTTCAATGTGCTTTGTTCTCGAATGAAGAACGGGATTCTTCGTGAGACAAATGGCACTAGTGTTGTCACATCTAATTGGAATGTGATCAAGACTTAGGCCGTAATCCACAAGTTGTTGTTTCATCCAAAGGATTTGAGCGCAACAACTTCCAGCGGCTACATACTCCGCTTCAGTGGTGGATAAAGCAACACTGACTTGTTTCTTGCTAAACCAAGAAACTAATGAACTACCAAGCATGTGGCAAGTACCACTAGTGCTTTTCCTATCCAATTTGCATCCCGCAAAGTCGGAATCGGAATAGCTGATAAGGTGGCAGGATGAACCCTTGGGATACCAAAGTCCCACGTTCATTGTGCCGATGAGGTATTTCATTATCCGTTTTACCGCAGTCAAATGCGATTCTCTCGGACAGGATTGATACCGTGCACATAAGCAGACACTAAACATTATATCGGGACGACTTGTAGTAAGGTAAAGTAGAGATCCGATCATACCTCTGTATCTCTTGACTTCTACTTCTTTACCTTTTTCATCTTTGTCAAGGATTCCCGAAGTGCTCATAGGAGTCGGCATTGCTTTGGCATCGATCATATCGAATCGTTTAAGCAATTCCTTGCAGTACTTTGATTGACAAATGAAAGTCCCCTCTTTCATTTGCTTCACTTGCAAGCCCAAGAAGAAGTTGAGCTCGCCCATCAAAGACATTTCGAACTCCTCTGTCATGAGCTTAGAAAATTCCTTGCATAAAGACTCATTAGTAGCACCGAATATAATGTCGTCTACATAAATTTGTACTAAAAGGATGTTGTTGTTTTTATTCATTATAAATAGAGTGGTGTCGACTTTTCCTCTTTTGAATCCATTATCCAAAAGGAATTTACTCAATCTCTCATACCAAGCTCGGGGAGCTTGTTTAAGACCGTAGAGAGCTTTCTTGAGTTTAAAAACGTGATTTGGAAACTCANGAAAACGTTTTTAGACTTTGAGCCAAGTTCTTTAAAACGAGAGTTGATTCAAGATAACATTAAAACTCAAAACAAAATTAAGGCTAAAGACGACATCTTTGGTCTTCAATCTTTTGCTTCATCAACTTGTTCCATTTATTGATTTGCATTTTAGCATCTTGAGAGCTTGACTTGTAATCATAACAAGGTCCATAGCAATCTCGGCATTTCATCAATAATGGTTTGTTGATTATCAAAACTTACAACAAGACGCAAAGTCATTAGTTAAGGTTTCATCAATATGAATGCGTTTCCAACAATTTCCCCCTTTTTGATAATGACAAACCAAGATGGGATATGCATTCATTTTGCAAAAAGATTTATACTTGATACCAATTGTTAAGAAAAAATAACTTGATAACAATTGCTAAAAAATCTTTTTTTTTTTTTTTTTAATTTTCAGGGAATGATTCCCCCTAAATTGATGCTTCCCCCTTAATATATGCATGTTATAATTTCCCATAATCTTTCTCATAGCAATATCTAATATCTCTAATATCTTCTCCCTTTTGGCATTAGCAAAAAAAAGATATGACAATTTAAAGATGAGAAAAACAATTTCATTAAGGAAATTTATATTACAGTACATCATACATTAAGGAAATATAAAAAGCATAAAAGAAGACTTAAGAATGATCCTCGGAATTATCGTCTTCTTCATCACTTCTTTCTCCGCTTGAGCTTTCCTCTGCTTGTTGTGTGCTAATATTTTGTCGTGTTATAGTTATATTAGCACGTCTAAGAAAAGCTCGAAAATCGGCATCAAAGGTATTGACTTTATTTTCAATACGGTCAAGCTTAGTGTCAAGTGACTCAAGAGTCACAGAAGAAGAAGAAGCTTGAGGAGTAATTTGAGGAGGCGCTTGTGGAGGAACTTGAACGCGTTGTGGGCGACGTTCCGTACCCCTTTTGAAGGAAGAGTCCGTCACCGACCAATGTTTTGTAGCTTTGGTCAAGGGGCCTACACTTACATCGATATCATGGTATTTGAGAATGTCCATGATGATGAAGGCGTAGGGAAGTGGTTC
>MCJB01047993.1:115618-165074 GCA_002018475.1 Nicotiana obtusifolia | reverse complement strand
ACCGCACCCCACCCCTTCCCTATAGCAGAAAAACAAGAAAAGAAAACTGAGAAATTGTCTTTGCTATTAGTCTTTGCTAATATTATAAGATGAACAGAGATTAATTGGAGGGAAAAGTAGCTACTGCGAGTCCTATTTCCCTTACTACACCAATGTGAAGCAAGACAAATGCTTCTGTTGGCACAAGTTGATAACAGCCAGTGGATTCCTTATGTGCTTTCCTCTTCAGAAATTGAGCTTTAACTTGAGATTGTATTTCTCTGCTTCGGTTCTGCACAAGAAGTTGCAATATGAGGTTTGACAAGCTTTCCTGCAGCGCAGGTTGCCTATATATGAATATTCATAGACAGTCAAGACCTTCCCAACATGAATGAGGTGGACTAAAGTTAGCTTCTCAGAGAATATATGGATTCTAAAATTTGATCATTAAGAGAACTGAAATGGTTGAATATCAAGCATGGTTGCACTTGATCTCCTAGCTTTTGGTGATCTTACTATAGGAAGAAAGAGAATGATCTAGTTTCCTGTTTCCCTCTTTAAGTTGTTTCCTAGGTCTGAATTAATAAACGATTTGTAGTATCCAGTGAAGGAGTGTTCTCAAGTTTTAGCTAAAGGAGCATCTGGTATGAAGATATCTTGACAAAATAGGAAGCGAATTGGGTGATAAAATTCTTTCTTTTGGCTTGTGGCGTACATTGATGTGACACATGTTAATGAAATTGCTGATGCAATTGCTTTAGGGAGCACATCTACGTATATAAACTATTAGGCGGCTAGGCAAAGTTGCCTTGTTTTCTATTTGAACTGTTTAACTCTTAATGAATGATCGAGTCTATAGAAATTTTCTAATCTTAGCCTCTCCATTCTTCTAGTGTTGGAATTTTTTTTGGAAAAGTTCTCTTTTTTGCTCGATTTTGTTCGTTCTTTAAAGAATTTTATTGTTCACGTGCAACATTTAGAAAGCATGTGAATTTCCTTGTGTTTTAACCTAACCTTCTGAATAAGTTTATGTCCTTGTTTAACATTTCCGGTTTTATTCGGTTAGCAGAATTGTCAGCAATATCAGTTTGTAAACAACCTACAGCAATCCCATGATGCTGGTTTAAGTACAAATAAAGCTCCCAAATCTCCCTGGATGCCTTTCTCTATGTTATTTGGAGCTATTTCAGCTAAAGTTGCTCCTAAAGATATGAAATTGGTTCATGCACACTATGACTTTTTCAGGGTATGTTGTGTTGACAGTTGTGTCTAACAATTTTCATTTAAAACTTTCTTCCTGCTCCCTGAATTTCTCTTGTTTTGTTTTTTGCTTAGAGCAAGAAAATTACACGGAACGATTTCATTAAAAAGTTGAGATTAATAGTGGGTGATCAGTTACTGAAGTCTACCGTGACCAATCTCCAATGCAAGGTACGCTAAGAATGTGCTTCTGTCAATATATAATTTGGTAATTTGGTACCTTAGGCTGGATGTTTGTTGACAAACACACGTCTTGAATTGATACATAGGTTTTGAGTTTAACAGAAGTGAGAACAATGGTTGCTCTTAGTTTAGGTGGCTTGTGTATTTGCTTATGTTGTATTTCTTTTTTGGTGCAAGACTCTATCCTCTAGTTCAAAGTCTATCGAGACTTTGCTGTTGTCTCTTTATGGCTGATCTGATCGTTTATGTTAGTGGTGGTACTAACTTTTTAAAATACCCCTGTTGTGGCAAAATTATTATATACAGTCCCTTATTTTTTAGATTTTTTTTCTTCTAAGAAGTGAATCTTTGATAGTGATGTGATACTTCTAATGGGAATGTTCGTAAGTACCGAGCGCATTTACAGTGAAGGCATTATGAAATTCCTACGTGTTATTTTGATCGGCAGGGATGCAACAAGAGGACTACGAAAAATCCTTTAGTGTTATTACTGCTTTTCCACTCTGCATTAATGGATGGAATTATCGTAAAATCATAGTAAGAATCTGGTCATTTCAAAACCTTTAATAAGTTAGAATATAAACGCTGCGTTACATAGACGTTCTTACTTTGATTACATTGTCGAATTATCCGGCAGGACATGCATGTCAACTGGTGTCAGTAGTAGTAGAAGAAACATTTTCTTTTGAATGATGATGGACCCTAATCTCCCCTTATCAAGCGAGGTCATGTAAACTTTGTACATCTTAAACCCCCACCTCCNTCTTCGTTTCATACTTTTCTTTTCAGCCACTTGAGGTTATCTTGGAATTTGTGCTGCTCTTCCTCTCCCTAAATAATTGTCCTGCACCGTCATATAAATAAAAATACTGCTTTCCTGTTGTGTCTTTCAAAAAGGGATCCACATTATATTGCTTTCCTCCACCAACTGTTACTTTATTGCTTGGCACCATATAAGAAGTCAATTTGATTTTTTTCTCGAAGCCAAAAACTCGTAAATGAGTTCCTTAAGGTGCCATATCGTTCCAACTCCTCTTACTGGGCCATATGGGAGTACTCAGATAAATTTGGCTTAGATGCGTGTCTTTCCCATTTCTTTTCTTTGACAATAATAGATATGAGAATATGGGAATTTTTATCTTGTTTACGTGACAGCTATTTCTAATGAAATTGATTAAAAATAGCTGATACAAGTCAATATGTAAAGTAAATCTTTTTCTGTTTTATTTTTTGTTTCTCACCCAGAGTTCGATACCCGCTCTGGGCTTGAGTAATCCGGATATCCGCTTAAGGCCCATTAAAAGGGTAAGGCATATCTTTAGTTACATTGACAATAGGAAAAAAATTCAAGTTTGGCACATTTGTATCTCTTGTATCCTGGATTTTGTAGGGAATGCAGGCATGTGAAGTTCTCTACAACGGTTCATTCCATCTTTTCCATGCATTCATTATATCAGTTTTTGATTCAAGAATACAGTAATCTGTTTTAACTGTACCACGGAAACAAGATTGGATCTTAGTAGGATTCATAAAAATTAATTACTGGGGTTAGGTGCAATTTTGGCTCCAAGTATACCATTTATTTGACCTAGGGGAGGGCTGCATATTTTTAATTTTTTATTATACTAGAGGAGATAGTAAATGTGTTTTACGTTTTACAATCAAATCTCAAATTGGACTTTCTCAGAGGTATGGTTGAAATGTGTGAGGTCCCGAATCCACGAACCTCTTCGTTGAAAGCATCTTCTGAAGGAAGATCAGTCACACATACAACCTTCTATCACTTGAGGTTTGCTGCAATTTTCATCTTTTTACCGATGGGTGAGGTGAGAGGCCTGGGTTTATTTTGTTCTTGGCATGTTATTATTATTATATTCTTGTTGAAAATGTTGTATTAATATATATTTTCTAGTTTTATCTTTTTTGTTGTCTTTTCTGTTGTCTCTTGGCTTCTTTCATGTGGTGGGATTTATTTAAGATACTGTTGGTAAATATATGGATATGCAGTTCGTAGCTGCAGGCTACTGAATGGAATTGCATAGAAATGGTGTTTTTAGATCTGAAAAACCTATCCTTGTTTTTGCAGCCGTCCTCAGCATCAGTGTGCTCTTCAAGTGTGCCAAGCGGGAAGCTTAATTGTTGAAGCTGGTACCAGAATGGTGGTTTGCTGCTTGGTGGTCAACAGCTCTACCTTTAACAATCATGCAAGCTCTATTTTTTTTTTTTTTCCTTTTGTTGGTGGTTAATGTAGGTTGAATTTCTTCGACTCTTTTGTGACTATGAACACTGGTGTCAGAACTTGCCCCTTTTGTTCTTTTATATGTGCCTTGCATTCTTTGCTATCTGTGATGGCAATAATTGATGCATGGCAGAACAATTAAGTTTTTGACCATTATCATCCTTGTATCATTGAACTTCGATTACATCCTCATAATCTTTCACTAAGCATGAAACATCCTTTTAAGTTTTCCACTGCTAAACCAAAAACATCCCGCCGTCTTCCATTTCTAAATACCGGCTTCTCTCACATGCTCTTTATCTTTTTCTTTAAAAAGTTCCCATTCTCCTGAAAGTTCTAATTTATGATGGCTAGCTTTCTCGGACGCGTTCACCGGCCATACCTATGTATCAGATTAGGTGAAGACTTTGTTGTTTCAAACATAGCCACTCGCTTTTGCTGTTCTCTGTCCAAGCACCCAACAGCGAAAGTGACGATTTGCTTTTGAGTTCTTGACTTGGACCACAAGTAGTAGTACTAAATTTTCACGTGTACATTTCTTTTTAAGGTTCAAAGTCTTGCTGTTGGATTCATCTTCTGGAAAAGATATTTCAGTACTTGCAAAGGAATGATTAGTCTTTTTCTTCGACGGCTATCAATAGTTCCCTATTTCCGGAAATAGCTTATGTTTTCTTTTTTAAAAATCCTTTTTGCACTTCAGGTGGAAGAAACTGATCTCATGCCGGATTTCAAGATGGCATGTTAGAAAATCCGGAGAAGGGAGGGCCATTTTCGCTGGTTTAATGTTGTGAAGTCAGTTTTTCTTCTTTAATGGAGTTTGTGCGGATTTTTCAAAAAAAAAAAAGAAAAAGAAAAAAAAGAAGGCAAGCAAGAAAGATAAAGTACATGTAAGAGAAGAAGGCAGTAAGTAATGGATGGAAAATTTAATGGAGGGACGGTTTTTTGGTTAGGTTTGGAAAACTTTAGGGAGGTTCCATGTTAAATGGTATATTATGAGGATGTAACGAAAGATTAGGTGATACAACGAAGATGATATTGGTCAAAAAGTCGCAGAAGTTACAAGAGCAAAAGATTGGTTTTAGATGGGGACGACGTGGCCGATTTCTTCCTCCCCCAAATCCCCTGGCTTAATTATCTCCTCTTCCCTAGCCTTGAAGAGAATAAAATTTATATACATAAAGGCATTGTATTATAATCACTTTTAAGCTCAGGGTGCAATTGGTCATTCGTGATTTGCGATGTGTGTGACCTGAGTTGCCTAAGACTCTTGTTTTACTTGCAGTAAGACGTTCTTGTACTTCCCTCTTAAAAAACTCTTGAACATACGCTGATATGACGCGTATTTTCGGGCCAACTTCCGAAATGAAAGATACTAATAGTGGGGGTCACGTAGTTTGAACGAAGATGTTTCAAATGAATGACCTTCGTCTGAACCACATTTTTTCAGGGCAAAATTTCTGGACAATGAATCGGTCTTGTCCAAGCGCAGCCAAAACCTTTCTTACAGTACATAACTTCATATAAAGAATGTGGACAACAACCAATTTGATGCCCCTCAAGGACAAAGTTTCCTATTATATCATATATTGATACAAAAAAATAAAAAGGGGAAAAGGTGAGGGTAATAGTTACAATTAAATGCATACACTGTGACTCTTCTATGAGGAGGGAGAAGATACATCAGGGCTGCTTGACGGGTCCCAACCGGGTGGTTTGATGTCTGGCCAATCACCTCGGCAACCCAACCTTGTGTATAAACTTTTTTTTCCTTCAGAATAGAATAAAACAAAATAACAAATCACATGACAAGCTTGTACAAACTTCCAATTCATGTCAAGGCAAAGGGGCTCTTTCTTTGTAATGCTAGAACATTAGCGTATGATTCTCATATTAGCTGTATATATATGTATTACCATGTACATTATGAACAGTGTTACGGAAGGAAATATCAAAAAGGGTTACTCAACATACTGACAATAACGCTAAGCACATGTTTAACTCATTACACTTGCGCAAGCTCCTTTACCATCGATGTTATATAGTTTTTTCTCTCTTCTTTTTCTGCCTTTCGGAAAGAGAATAAGGTGTAGGAAGCATGGTTATGAAATATGCAGTGTACCTGGAAGGTCTTTATCTGCCAAAATTAAGCGCTTAAGTGCACTAAGCACAGCCTGAGCTACTGCCTTTGAATAGTTAGGGTCCCAACCTCCGAGCTTTACTACCACTTCAGCATTAGAGTAACCTCGACCACTATCTTGCATGTTCCTTTTTGCTTCCTCTTTTGCAGATTCTTCATCTGCAGTTGATATCAGCTTAAAATACATAACAAGACTTATCTTAGATGAAAGACCAGCTTAAGAAACAGAATGCAATTTAGAGGTGCACTTGGTAATTGTACACCAGTGATCAATTATCTGCACTTGGTTGCCAAGGGGTTGGCAGGTGCACGTAGGAGAAACTTATTTATATCTCAGTTTCTATTTTCTTGTCAAGTTCTTATCTCGGTCAAGGAGTTGTATAGTTTCTATAATAGACAGATGTTTTTAGCAATCGCAAGCCTCGAAAGGGAGTCAGATAAAGAAATATGCAACTTATTTCTGTTTAAGAAAAGATTTCTAGAGGTAGACTAGTTTTTGTTATTTTTCTCCCTTCATTTGTAGTCTACAGGGAACACTCATGACGACTTATGTCTCTAAAGTAAGTTGAACATGTGCATGCCGATCTTGGCTTGTCAACTAAGAAAACTCATAGCGAGATAAACTTTAATCTTAGTTCATCACTTCACTGGATTAGATTCGAAGCAGCATTCACTCCATATATCATTTAAAAGAGAGAAGTAGGCACAAAAATTCATATTGCAGTCAAAGAAAGAGTTATTTTCCACATAGCTTGTTAGGGGAGACAGCTTAAACAAACAAGTCCACGATTCCATGTGATTTGTGACCAACGAAATGGTGTAGTTTTGCTTGTACTACTATGAAACCAAGTAACAACTTTCAGCAATCATAGAAAAGCCACATTTTACGATGTACAATTGAGTTCTCAATTCCTGCTTCCCTCCTCTCCCCACACCCCCAGAAAATAAATGCCGTTTCAATAAATATGTATTGTGTCACTCCTAGACTATCTAAATAAAGGGAAAGGAAACTCAAGGATAGACAGAAAATACCAATATATAACAATAGAGTGGCTTGTAAAACATAAAGTACATCCAAATCAAGGGGGGAGAGAGAGTTAAGTTTCCTAACCTAGGGCTTCAGATAGGGAAAGCCAGACTGTGAATCCAGCAAAAAGATGCCTCCATTGGTTTGCTCGTCCAGCGGCACCTCTCTTCCCTCCCAAGGTTGCAATAACAGCACGGGCATGGCTAAAACAAGAATCAAATATATTATATTTCTACTTCTCAATACCAAGTGAATGTGAAACGAGTAAGGCATAAAAGACATAGTGAATACCTACTGAGACTCTCTAGTATAGCACTTTCTGCTTCTGCTACAGCATCAGACCCCTCCTCATTTACCCCTGAAATCGGTTAGAAAACAATGGAATAAAGAAACAAAAAGGATCTTTTGGTGAAGGGAGGCAAAGGAATACTATGCCATTGGATGCATGAGAAATAAGTGTCGTGTGTATGGCATCTTCATGATACAAAGCAAATTAAATGTTTCCGTAGATTTGCATGCCCCAATATTTGCTTTATCTCTCTTCCCTAGTTATTCGGTTTATCCATGTTCAATCAGGATAGTTCTAATCTTCCTTGTAAACACTTCTTTTTTCTCTATTGTTTTTCCTTGTAAACTTATTACTTATCGATAGCTATCTTCTTCTGTGAAGAGAAAAAACAGATGTAACTCACATGAATCAATTGGTTGCTTGGCATATGCTTCTAGCAGCTCTGTAGTACTAAGAGGGGTGTACCTAACCACCATAAGAGTTGAACAAAGTTTTTAGAAGATGATCTTGAGTGTGGAAATGATATAATTTAGTTTAAAAGGATGATAGTGAACGTGGAAGAAGGAAATGTAACTAATCCAACTCTTTTGTTAAGTGAAAAAATTGATAATTAACGAAAACCACTATACAAGCCAGTTCTTATAGTTCATGCACACCTTTTCGCCTACGTTTGGTGAAAGAGGACTAATATAAAACATAGTATAAACTTACTGCGTCAGGAAACATAGGCAAAGCGGGTGCAACATATTTAGAAAATGGAATTAAGATAAAATATCTATTTTTTGGGGGAGAGGTATATCTTTGAAGGTTTGTTTTTTACAAGTTCTTCCAAATTTGACGATAACAAAATAAAGGGCAGGCAGTAGATCCCAGCGCCTGCACCCCGTAGCTCCCTCACAGCATGTAGCATTAGCTTTTGCTCATTAAAGTGAGGAACATACATACCCTAGTCCACCAGCCAGTTCTCGAGCAATCCTCTGGTTGATTTCAGTCGATTCCCCAACTAAGTATATTGAAGTTCCTCTAAGGAGTTGTGTAATTCCAGCACTTAGGGACTCCCAAGATTCCACAATGTCAGGCCATTTCAACTCAGAGTTTTGCTTCTTCAAGCTAATTACTAATTGATCGTCATCAATGTACCTGGCACGAAACAGTTTATTTCAGCAAATGTTTGCGCAAGGATACAACACGTGTAGTAAAATTTTGTTTGTGTTTTACCATATTGTCTCTGCAGGCTTTATCTTCTCATACAGAGTGCTGGTTTCCATGAGAGTCCGAATAATTCCAGATTGATCTACTCTAATTGCTAAAGAACTTTCATTTGCATCTACATATATGTTCTTAGGAGTTACATCTCCCTGCCCAAGTTCTAATCTCAACTCCACCTCAGAAGAGCCATCAGAAAACTGCAATAAGCTTCACAATTGGGTCAGTAATGGGAAGCTAATTCATTCTTAATAGGAGCAAGTTTAGAGGGAGCTGATACTACCTTAAGGGGTCGTTTGGTTCAACTACAAGTCATGCAAGATTAGTAATATGTGGACAAATAATGCGGGGATTATTTCTTAATGGATATTTTCAAAGAAAATGAAGAAATAAATCTGAAGACTGAAAGGGAATTTTTGTCCCTTTTTATTTTAATCCATGTATTACTAATACCCGTATTCTTATTCCACATTCTACCCTGCATAAAACAAGCCATAGATTCTTATGCGGAGAAGAAACAAGTAACCAAACAATGTATTAATTAGTCCTGAAATGTATGCGGCGAATAAATATGCTTATTTCACCAAATCAAAAGGCCTTTAAAGGAGCGTTTGGTTGTTGGGATAAGGGATCATAATCCTAGGATTAGATGCAGGATTATTTTAACCCTTTTTTGGTTGAATTTTCGAATATGTGATCCCCAAAATATTTAAAATTTCAAGGTTAAAATTAAAAATAGAAGTTTATCCCGACTTATCTAGTATACACCAAACACATTTTATATTATATCCTGTATATCCCATTTTTAATCTAATGAACCAAACATCTACCAATAAAAATATATCCACTAAATAATCTCGTCACTATTAAATCCCCGTATTATAATCCTTAATTTGTTCCTCAACCAAACGACCCCTAAGAGTTTACTACCAATCGCTACGAAACTAGTATGCTATTGGACAAAATCATATATTTTACAGGTTAGCAATGTAAACTATAAAGCCAATTAACTCAGTAAAAGTATCAATGTAATTTTCA
This sequence comes from Nicotiana obtusifolia, assembly GCA_002018475.1. Lineage (NCBI taxonomy): Eukaryota > Viridiplantae > Streptophyta > Magnoliopsida > Solanales > Solanaceae > Nicotiana > Nicotiana obtusifolia. The sequence continues at coordinate 155,716 of MCJB01047993.1, read as the reverse complement.
CATACATAGGTTTACTACTTAAAATATTTATATCTGTGTTTGATTGAACACAATGGAAAGTTGCACATGTTCTTTGGACCAACTACAGCAACATGGTCTGCTGATGACTTTTGGAAAGCAGTCAAATGGGTCGATGATTAGAGTATGCATGTACTTAATGAACGCAAAGTACCTCGTACAGGGTGTTATTGGTGGAAGCAGTAGGAAGATTGCTGCAGTGAAGGGGATTGAGTTTCTTGAAATTGCTGTAACCCAAACGGGGAACTGCTGAATAAAAGCTCGCAATTCCTGGGAATGTGGGTTTTGAAGAACAAGAAAAACTCTTTGCAAATGATAGTGAAACTCCAACGGGATTTGGAGAGAGAAAACAGAGAGCTGCTGAAGAAGAAGCCATGTTTGCTACTGCGGAAATGGAGAAGATAAGAAATTTAGGATTTTTTGACCATTTACAGAAAGCTCCCATTAGTTTGATCAAAGTGTGCTCACTTCCTTTTTAATTTCCTTTTTTTTTTTGGGGTTCCCCACTCAATGTCCTGATGTTGGGCACGACAAATCCAAATCTGCATTAGGAAATTTTGCTTTACGAGATAAAGTGCTTTTAGCAAAGGTGATTATATTTTTAAGATTCAAACCTCAAATTTTTAGTTAAGAATGAAGTTCCGAATAACAACTTCTTTGGACGTGATTACACCCTTAGAGAAGTTACAATTTAATTATATTATTTCAAATGTAACTCAAGCCTATTTTAGGGGAAAATGAAACATTAATATACTTAAGGGAGAAGAGGATTTAAATTCTTAAGTATTTTGTACATCTACCTTGCTCTATTTCGTGGAACACAAACATAATTAAGCCATAGGGAGATAGTGATTTAGTAATGCTCTAACGGCACTTCCATTTCAGTTTCTATTGGATCCTCATTATATTCTGATGTAAGGTATAAAGGAAAGCACGTGGATGAAAGCAGACGCAAAATTTCTTTGATTGGCCACGAGTTCTATATGAGCTTGAACTCGGGTCCGCCCATATATAGTTGAATTGGGCTCAATTCTATACGGTTAGTATCCATCATGATTACGGTTCGATAAATCGGGGTGGAGACCAAACGACGTTGAGTTAGAGTACGAAGTCAGGATTAGTAGGGCAGGTCATCAAATTTGATGACGAAAAGACCGGAAAATCTGTGATGGGTGAGTATCACGGCGGGAATCTCGGCTTCAATCAATAAGACCGTTGAACCAGCAAATCAAGGGATATTTTACTTTGTAAATAGAGTCTTACCTTGTATAAAAGATTATCCCCTAACTATATAAAGGGGCAATGTAATTGTCCAAAGGGCATCTGATGAAAATCATCAATACAAAGAAAAGAAAATAACTTTTATTATTTTTATACATTATTTTATTCATCTGGCTCCATTCACATTGAAAGAATCAGTCAAGGCCTGGATTATACAAGGCTTGTGATTTGCATCTCTTCTCCATTTATTTATTGACTTTAATTTCCGTTATATTATTCATTACTTGTATCAAATTAAATCACATATCCTTAAAACCACATATAAATTCAATTGTTATCCGAAATTTAGGGTAAACAGGTTCATCGGAAAAAAGACCTTACCTTTGCAAACACAACTATTATCACTCGGTACTGGTACACGGTGAAATTAATCAAGGTATGCCTAGATTATTTCGAACACCATCACTATAAACAAATATAACTATCTTCATAAAAGAGGATTTCAATCGAGAATTCAAAACATGTAATCTAGATTTTCAAGAGAATGTTATATTCCGCTAAGGAAATGGTCAAAGTGGAGAACAATGAGAAAAATGGTTACTTCCCCTTGTTACTACATACATGCCCTATTTGACAACATTCATTATAGTATTGAGGAGCCCAGTCATATTTTTTATTAAGTAAATTAGTTCCTTTTGTTAAACATGTTTTCCTCTTCGCTCTCGATGCAAGATAGGTGAAGTTGCTATCCTTCACCATTGCCGTTGTGGGCAAAGGAAGACCGACGAAGAACTCTAGTAGGTACTGGTAACAGAGAAATGAGTGGATGAAGAATGTAATTTAGTTCCTATAGTTGCTAAATCACCGTCAAGGGCTTCAACTAGGGGAACTGGGCATAACTCAACCCCGGAGGTAATTTCAGAGGGAAGTGGTGGAGATAGAAAATCCAGGGACAAGTGAATTAGCTCTAATTGGCAATAAATTTCCTCCAATTGCTGCAAATCACCATTAGGGATTCCAGCTAGGACAAACAGTAGTAATCTAACTCCGAAAAGGAACAAGCAGAAGCAAGATGGAGTACGGCAAAGGGGAACACAAGATTTTAGAATTTAGCTTCAGGTGTAGTTTTAAGTACATTAGAGAATGCAAACCAGGTTGATAAGGAGAAGCGCGAACCGTAGAGTTATGTGATAGAAGATACTCAAAAAGTAATGACTCAAAACACTAATACCGATAGTAATGCATGGGAAAAATTATTGTGGGGGAAATAAGATGGTTTTAAGGGGTATGAGTTTGAACTTTGGGGCTCCTGTCATTCAGGAATGAGTCAAGATGATTAAACTGAGTTATGAGAATGTAAAGGCATGGAATGAAAAATGGAGAAAAGCAATTATTCTTTATATAGTAGGAAACACCCCTTCAATTGGTGCTATAGAGAGGTTTATCGCCTCTCAACCAAATTTCTCAGCTATACGTGAAGTCTATTATCATAATGAGGGGTTTTTTATGGGTAGATTCGACACCATATATGATATGAATAAGGTGTTATATTCATGTAACGACCCGATTGGTCGTTTTAAGTTCTAGCGCTCTGTTTTGCGATATGAGACTTCAAGTAGGTTTATTTGATGTTTTATGACTTGCGCATGTGGTTGGTTTTGATTTCTGAGAGGTCCAAGAGAGTTTTGGAAGAAGAATTCTCATCGGAAGCTTTAAATTGTTGGAGTTGACAAATGTTTGACTTTTGAGTAAACAATCTCGAATTGGTGATTTGATGGGTCCGTTAGCTTTATGTGATAATTTTGGACTTGTATGTATGTTTGATTTGAACTTTAAAACTTTTGAAATTCTTGGTTTGATACTTGATTCCTTATTTTGATGTTATTTTATTATTTTGAGCCTTTGAGCAAGTTCGTGTTAGGTATATAGACTTGATGGGATAATTAGATGGGGTCCTGAGAGGGCTCCAGTGAGTTTCATGATGGTTTCAGACAATTTCAGAAGAATTATCCATTATTGGTGCTGATGTTACCACATTTGCGGTGACCAACTCGCAAACATGAGGTTCACATTTGCGAATAAAACCTTGCATTTGCGATGATTTTGTTAGCATTTGTGACATCTACAACTGGGTTGAGAAGGGTTTTGGAATTGGTTTGTTCTTTTTCATTTTTTGAGAATAGACTTCGTAAGGAGGCGGCTTTTGTGAGGATATTCTTTCCAACTTCTAAGGTTAGTACTTTTAACTTAGTTTTGATTATATATCATGATTCCTCATAGATTTTTACCCTTAAATTTAGGATTTTAAAGTGTAAAATTTAGTTTTTTGGGTGTTGAAACTAATTATATATTTGAACTCAGAGAAGAATGAGTAATCGGAATTTGATCTTGATTTCGGATTTAGACCATGTGGGCATGGGTTGACTTTTTGTTGACTTTTAAAATTTCATGAAAGATTGAACCTTTATTGATTGGAGATATTTTCTTTAGCATTAGTTGACTTCCTTAGGTGATATTTAACTAGGTTTTGATCGTTTCGAGGAGTATTATGAGGAAAGGGGTATTGGGTTGTTGAACTTATTTCGTAATAAGGTAAGTGTCTTACCTAGCTTTGGTTTGAGGGGATTTTTCTAATAAATGATATTTTTTGCTACATGTGGGATTGATACATATTCGAGGTGACGAGCATATATGCATGTGCCAGGGTTATCCATGCCGGGGTTAGATTATATACTTTTTTGTGCCGTGTTGGACCTTGTGATCTTCTTGACTTATATTTCATTTGCTTCAAAAACTAAATGAGTATAATTATTCATGCTAGAAATCATGTTTAAATGTATGACATCTTAAATGAGCATGATGGACTAATATTGAGACTCTTGATATGCTTGATTTGATCGTAGTCATGTATTATATTACGAACACATATCTATAACTGTCATTTTCGTGCTCCTTTAGCTTTCTTAATCATGTTAAAGATTATGTGTAGACTACGTTGTGATATTTGGATAAAGCGGCTCTTGAAATGTTGGCTTGCCTATTTGTGCGATAGTTACACTCGTCTCTCACGAGTTGTATTATGCTTACTCATTCCTCTTGATTGTATTTGTACATCCTACCTTGCTTGGTACTGTATACATATGCTTGGTGAGAATATGAGTGATATTGCATGATGGGTGTTTCCGTGCTATGAGGATGAGTAGTATTGTACGACGGATATTTTCGTGCTGTGAGTAAAAGTGATATTAGCACAATAGATGTTTCCGTGCGATTTGATATGATATTGGCACAACGAGTATTTTCGTGCAGGTAAAGATGCAAGTTCATGGAATGAGGGGTGTTTCTATACATGTGAGGATGAGAGACAGGTATTGTATTGTGTTTATCTTTTCCTCATATACACGTATATGTATTATACCTTGATTGTTAACGTTACCCGTGTATATTTTTCCTTATTTGTTGTTGTTGTTGTTGTTGCTTATAGGTCACCTACTTGTCTGCTATTATTACTTAGGTACATCCGGCCTTGTCTGTTACTGTTACTTATGTGCATTCTATCTTTTTTTCTACTATTATTTACGTACATCCTACATTGCTATTAGCGTTACCTATATATGTCACGATCCAAAGTCCGACCAAAGATAGTGATGGTGCCTAACCCACTCGCTACGCAAGCCAACACTCAATCAACCATAAATAAAGTAGAATATCTAAATTTTTAACAGAATCATGATTTATGAAAGCAGAAATAGTTTCAAAATCAATGTCATAAATGTAAATATATGAGACAGGATCTAAATACAACCACATTTGTCTATAATGCCCCAAATCCAGTATCAAAACTATCACAAGTATTTAATAAGGAGAAAGAGTCTAAACTGAATAACAATGTCTGTCTGAAAGAAGCAGGTAGACTGAACAGATAAGTAGGAAACGAGACTCCATGTGCTGTGGATCAGAACAAGTAAAATAGCTCACCACAAAGTCTCCACAAATATCCCCTACTTTGCTGGATGAACACCGATAATACCAGCCTCATATCTTGTTCAAAAATTTGCAGAAGTATAGTATGAGTACAAAATCACAATATTCAGTAAGTATCAAGTCTAGCTTCGATAAAGTAGTGGCGAGGGGTCTAGATCGTCACTCACTAAAAATCCAATAATGAGGTAAGAGCATAAATACTATACAGGATAAAGCATGGCATCATCAAATGAGTACGAAAACTCAGAAACATAGTTCATATGGAATTAGACATACTTTGCAAATAAGGAGATCAATAAGATATTGACACTTCGATCATCACATCAAGACATGATATATGTCAACAACATTTATTTCAAACCACTGCATGAGTCATATATATACATACAAACTTCAAACTAGCCAATAGGAGATCTACACTTCCACCCGTGTAGGGCCTTGTACGGTGCCATCTGAATTCTAGCATGATAGCTGTTGTTGTAGGCAATTTTGATGAGTTCTTGTTGATCCTCCCAACTACCCTTGAAGTCTAAAGTACAAGCTCGCAACATGTCCTCGAGCGTTTGAATAGTGCACTTGTCCTAACCATCTGTTTGTGGATGGAAAGTTATGCTAAGGTTGATTCTCGTTCCCAATCCTTTTTGAAATGATTTCCACAAGTTAACTGTAAATTGGGCAGCTCTGTCTGATATGATGGAAACCAAAACCCCATGAAGTCAAACTATCATCTCGGATCGAGGCACTCAGTTTACATCGTACTTTTGGAGAGTTGTTCAGTGCGAGTTGGGCACGTAGGTGGAGTTGAGTACTGTATTTCACCCTCAGACGGATGGGCAGTCTGAGCGCACCATTCAGATCCTTGAGGATATGTTAAGAGCTTGTGTTATTGAATTTGGAGGCCAGTGGAATCAATTTTTACCATTAGCATAGTTTGCTTACAACAACAGCTACCAGTCTAGTATCCAAATGGTTATGTATGAGGCATAATATAGGAAAAGGTATCATTCTCCGGTTGGTTGGTTTGAGCCTTGTGACGCTAAGTTGTTGGGCACAATTTTGGTTCGTGATGCTACAGAGAAGGTGAAGTTTATTCAGGAGCAAGTTTGAACAGTGCAATCCAGGAGGAAGATTTATACTGATAAGAAGGTTCATGATGTGGCTTTCATGGAGGGTAAGAAGGTTCTTCTTAGTGTTTCACCTATAAAGGGTGTGATGAGATTTGGGAAGAAGGGTAAGTTGAGTCCTCGGTATATTGGTCCATTTGAGGTGTTAGAGAGAGTTAGTGAAGTGACTTACAGACTTGCTTTTCCATTCAACTTGTCGGTAGTTCATCCAGTGCTTCATGTTTCAAAGCTTCGAAAGCACTATGAAGACAAGTCACATGTGTTGGATTTCAGTTCAGTGCAGTTAGATGAGAATCTTGCTTATGAAGAAGAGTCAATGGCTATGTTGGAAAGGTAGGTTTAGAAGTTGAGGTCGAAAGAGATTGCATCGGTGAAGGTTCAGTGGAGAGGTCAACGGGTCAAGGAAGAGACTTGGGAGAATGAGCATGATATGAAGAGCAGATATCCTCATCTTTTTGGCATTCCAAGTATAATTCTAAACTCATTCGAGGACGAACATTTGTTTATGAGGGGGAGAATATAACGACCTAGCTGGTTGTTTCATGTATTTGAGACCCATTTTCCCATTTGATATTTCTCGGTATATTTTTTTGTTGTTTGTGACTTGCGAGGATGGTTGGTTTGGTTTCGGAAAGGTTTGAGAGTGATTTGGAAGACTTAGTCTCATTTTGGAAGCTTAAGTTTTAAGTACTAATCAAGTTTTGACTTTGAGTAAATGACCTCTGATTAGTGATTTGATTGTTCCAGTAGGTTCATATGGTGATTTTGGACTTGGGCATATATTCGGATTCAGATTTGGAGGTTCGAGAAGGTTTTGTCTCTATTGACCGAAAGTTGGCAATTTAAAAATTTGGAGAGTTCATAGGTTTGACTGGGATTTGACTTTGATGTTGTCAGTGCCTGATTGGTGTTTCGAGACTTTGGATTGGTTCATTTAGTTTTTTGAAACTTGTGTGCAAAGTTTGGTTCGAATCCGGAAGGTTTAGGCATGAGTTGGAGGTGTTTCGCAAAGTCAGAAAGTTTGGACGTTAAGAGGTGGCTTTTGGTTGTCGATTCTTGGTTTTGATGTTAGTTATGGTGTTTTGGGCATTTGGATACGTTTGGATAGGGTATAAGGAATTGTTGGTATGATTGAATGGGGGATCGGGGGGCTCGGGTGTGTTTGAGGATGGTTTCGGATCATTTAGGAATGATTTGGTAGTTCTGGTTCGGGTGTATCGCACCTGCGGAGGTTTGAGCAAAGGTGCGAATTCGCACTTCCGATGGTTCTGTCGCATTTGAAAAATTGGGTTGGCCACAGGACTTGTTACTTGTGCGGATGTAAGAGCACAGGTACGGTGTCGCACCTTCAGGGATTATGTGCCCGCCTGCAAAGATGGCAAGCCTGAGGAATTGCACACCTGCGACACTTTGGACGTACTTGCGGAGCTGCAGATTCGGCAGGTTTGCCGCAGATGCGAAGGCTGGTAGCATAAGTGAAGCTTGCAGATGCGAGCATGGGCTTGTAGAAGCGGTATCATAGATGCGATGATTTTGAACGCTGATGCAAAACGCCTGACAATAGGGTTTTAAGTCGAGTTTTAGCCCATTTTTCACTATTTTGTGTTTTAGAGCTCGGTAAGAGGCGGTTTTGAAAGATTTTAGCATAATTTTGAGGGTCAATGATTTCTACCTGATTTTGATTATACATCTTGTTTCCCCATGGATTTATACACACTTAGATTATAGGATTTGAAAGAAAAATTTTGGGGGATTTTCTACAATTTAAGAGAGTATAATTTGGGGATTTGAGGGTCGATTTGGACTTGGTTTTTTAATCACATATTTGGATTCGTGGGGTTATGGGTACTCAAGATCTAACCCTTGACTCGGGTTTTGACCATGTGGGCCCGGGTTGAATTTTGACTTTTAGGAATCTGATTAAAGATTGAAACTTTATTGTTTGGAATTTATTTCCATGACTTTATTTGACGCTATTGAGTTGTATTTGACTAGATTCGAGCCGTTTGAAGTTGGATCAGGACGAATTAGGCCTTGTTGATTGCTTAAGCTTCTCGAATGGAGGTAAGTCACTTTTCTATCCTTATAAGATGAAATTCTCTCAATAGGTGATCTATTTGCTACTTGTTGCTCGATTTAGGGGCCACATATATGCGAGGTGACGAGCATATACGGTAGCTAGGTTTTCGACCATATCCGATAGAGTTGGGTTATGTTATGCCTTGTATGTGAAGTTATTATCCATGATTCAATTGATTCTATGATTACGAGAAAATTCTTAATTATATTTAGAAAAATGCTTAAGGTTACGACATGTTGAATTGGCAAAAAGGATTATTTTTCTATGTTGAGCTTTATTATAAATATGTAGTGATACACTTATCATTTTTGCTCCATGATTTGGTAGTTTCTATGGCCTAAATAACTCATGTTAAATAATATGATTAAACTTGTACATGCTTAAATAGCTTATTGTGGTGTTACGATAAATTGAATTACTTGAGTAGCCATAACCATCTTTTATCTATATGAGATTTTATCTGCATTCCTATTGTTATGTCTGGTACTTCTATATTATATTGTCTTATACAAATATGCATGAGCCAAAAGTTGGTTATTAAGGAAAGTTAATGATTTTGGCACTACGTACACTATAAGCAGATATTGCTTATTGGTTATTGATCATTAATTGTAAAATAATTAACGTTTGGATGTGGATTCGTCCTTTCGGTGTCAGGTGATTACCCATGTTACCTTAGGCCCTTTGAGCGTGAATATATATATATATATATATATATATATATATTGCATACTCAGGATCCTTTCTCAACACTTCGCAGCACAAATCCATGTGCCTGACACAAGCCATGGGTCCAACTAGCACCAATGGCTTGTGTCAGGTATTAGTTTCTATTAGCAGAGTTCTCTTACAACAATAGCTATTAGTCGAGTGTCCAGATGGCTCCTTATGAGGCCTTATAAGGGAGGTGATGTCATTCTCCGGTTGGTCGGTTTGAGCCTAGGGAGGCTAGGTTATGGGGCACTGATTTGGTACGTTATGCTTTGGAGAAGGTGAAGTTGATTTAGGAGCGACCCTGTACAACGCAGTCCATGTAGAAGAGTTATGCTGACAGGAAGGCTCGTGATGTTGCATATATGGTGGGTGAGAAGGTTCTACTCAACGTTTTGCCCATCAAGGGTGTGATGAGGTTTGGAAGGAAGGGGAAGTTGAGCCCTAGGTATATAGGTCCCTTTGAGGTACTTGAGAGAGTTGGAGAGGTGGCCTACAAACTTTCTTTTCCACCTAGTCTATCGGGAGTTCACTAGTGTTTCATGTTTCGATGCTCCAGAAGTATTATGGTGATCCGTCACATGCTTTGAACTTCAGCACGGTGCAACTAGATGGGTATTTGACTTATGATGTGAGGTCGGTGGCCATTTTGGATCGTCATGTTCGAAAGTTGAGGTCGAAGAATATAGCATCAGTGAAGGTTCATTAGAGAGGTCATCTAGACAATGAGGCTACTTGGGAGACCGAGCAGGAGATGAGGAGCAGATATCCTCACTTTTTTGAAACTCCAGGTATGATTCTAGACCCGTTCGAGGATGAACGTTTGTTTAAGAGGGGGAGAATGTAACAATCCGACCAGTAGCTTTGAATATTTTAGCCTCGTTTCCCCTACTTGATGCTTTACATATGTGTTTTTATGATTCGGGACTTTCCAGGATGTTTGGTTTTGTTTCAGGGAAGTTTTGGAGTGGATTGGGACATTTAGTCCTAAGGTTGGATGCTTAAGTTATAAAAGTTGACTGGAGGTTGAATTTTGTGTAGATGACTCTGAAACAGAGTTTTGATGGTTCCGATAGCTTCGTATGATAATTTTGGACTAAGGTGTATGTCCGGATATGGGTTTGGAGGTCTGTAGGTGGATTTGGTGCTTTAGCAAAAGTTGGAAAGTTGAAGGTTTGGAAGGTTGATCGGTCTAACCGGAAGTTGAATTTGATGATATTGGGTTTGGATTTTTGTTCCGGGAGTTGGGATAGGTCCACTATGTCATTTGTGACTTGCATGCAAAATTTGAGGTAATTTGGAGAGTTGTTTAGGCTTGTTCCGCATATGTTTTGAATTTGGAAATTTGGATTAGTTCCTTAGGCTTGAATTGAGGTGTGATTTGTGGTTTTGGTGTGATTTGAAAATTTGGAGGGGGTGTTGCCGCAGATGCGGAGTTGAAGGTGCTGCATTTTGGGCATAGATGCGAATGAGGAGGCTGGTAGAGAAGTCCGCAGATGCGTACCACGAACTGCAAGTGCGCAAGCGCAGATGCACAATAGCTTTTGCAAAAGCGGAGATGCAGAAGCAGCCGGTCGGGAAGTAAGTGAGTTCCACATCTGCGATGGGTTTTTCGCAGATGCGGTATCGCAGGTGCGAAATTGAGAACCGCATGTGCGCTTTTGCTGGACAGTCTTTATATTCAGAGGGATTGGTGATTTCTCTCATTTCTTGGACTTGTGGAGCTCGGCTAGGGACGATTTTTTGAGTACTTTTCATCACAATTAAAGGAGTAAGTGATCTATACCAAATTTTGGTGTATGTATTGATGTTACCCATTGATTGTTACACCTAATTTAGAAGAACTTAAGGTGGAATTTGGCGGTTTTTGGACTATGATATTGGAGAGTGAGATTTGATGATTTGAGGGTCGATTTGAGGTTGACATGGGATGAAACACATATATTTAGACTCGTATTAGAATAGGTGTTCGGAATTTGTGAGTTTGGTTGAATTCCGGAGTGCGGGCCCGGGGTTGACTTTCTGATTTTGGTTAAATATCTTAGCTTTATCATTTAGAATCGGTTCTTATGGCTTTTACTGATTATATTAAGTTAATTTGGCTAGATTCGGGTCATCTGGAGGTTGATTCATGTGGAAAGGGCTTCTTAGAGTACTGATTTGGCTTGTTTGAGGTAAGTATCATACCTAAACTTGGTTGAGGCACTAGTTGCCTGAGTTATTTGTGATAGCTACGTGCTATGGTGGCGCATATGTGCGGGGTTGAGCCCATGTGCGAGAACCTGGGTATTTATCCAGGCTTGGGATAGTGCTTAGTATATAATATGCCTTGAGTTGATTACTAAGCTTTATGCTGTAATATTTCTCATATTTGTAACCTTGTTGTGAGCTATTTGATCCATGTTTGAGGTTGCATAAGGGTTAATCTCCTGATTGAACTTGATAATTGCTATTTCGGTGATGAAATTGCCGATTTGAGCTATGATAGCACACTTTGTACATGCATATACTTTATCATGTCACTTATACCAATCCAGGAGTATGAAATATGATATTTATTGATCATATACATGTATTCTTGTATATTTTCTTTCTGTGTGATATTGTTTGGACTGGTAACATGTGACCATGCCGTGTGGATTGTGTGTTGAGCCTGTGACCAGGCCGGATGGATTGTGATATTGTGCATGTGACCACGCCGCGCGGATTATGATATTGAGCATGTGATCACACCAGGCGGATTATGATTATTGCATGTGACTATGCCGTGTAGCATGTGGATATGGATCCATCCCCTTAGAGTCACCCTGTCATGTTGATTCTTGATGGTGTACGCACGGATTGAGGAAAACTGATTAGTGGTTTGGTTTGAGTATTGAGATTTTGAGGAAAGTCTGGTCAGTGTTTGTTTTGGTTATTTCATTTTATCTTTACTTGCAATTTCCTTGGTTATTTATCGAATTTACTTGCATATCATCTTTATATGCTGGATCAATGACTGAGCATGGTACTTAAATAATTGTGTACACGAAGAAGGTTGTTTCTTTGTTTTATGACTTGATCATATTATTGTTCTGTACTTGTTAAATTCATGAACTATACATGTGATTCGCAAGTATCATTTATAATTCTTGCTTCTTTTACCTTGCCGAGGTTAGTTACGATACTTGCTGAGTACATGTATACTCATACTACACTCTGCACGTAATTGTGCAGATCTAGGTGTTGGACCGAGCCACCAGTAGTGGAGTTTTGCTTGCTGAGTTGTCCGAGAGACGAGGTAGGGCTGCATTTCGGTCGCAGTCTTGGCGTCTCTTTTCATTTTACTATTTTGTTTATTTCGGGCAATATTGTTATTATGTTTTTCAGAATTGTATTTTCGTTGTAGAGCTCATGACTATGTATTTACCAGTTCTGGGGGATTTGTTATGTATCGACGCTATTGTTTATGTTAATTGGCCTTAGACTTGTACTAATTCAGTATTTATATCTTGTTCTTGTTATGTTTGGCTTGCCTAGCAAGTGAGTTAGTCGCCATAACAATCAGATGGTAGTTTTGGGTCGTGATAGAAGCATAGAGATTTGTACTTTTCATGTGGGAAGAATAAACAATCAAAGGTAAATTTGGAACATAAAATTAGTATCTTCTTGATCATGTAAAACACCACTTATTTTGGACCAAAGAAATGGTAGAAACGTCAAACAATATAGACCGGATGTAGTATTATTAGTATCATAGCGGAGCCAGATTTTGAGAGGTAGGACCTTCAAGATAAAGTTGTATAGGACTTGACATATACAGAAAAGAATACAAACAAATCAGCTTAGGACAAGATCAAAAACAAAAAGGCCAAAGATCTATTCCCGAGTAAAGTTTGGCACCCCAATATCTCCTTCAAGGTTATTCACACTTCCATTTGATGAAGTACTCTCCAAGTTTAGGAGACAAATGATGACCACTGTAACGATCCGGTCGTTCGTTTTGTGTACTTGAGCCCCGTTTCCTTATTTGATGATCCCTGTATGTGTATTTGCTTTTACATGACTTACGGGGATGGTTGGTTTGGCTTCGGGAAGGTTTTGGAGTGAATTGAAACACTTAATTCCATAGTTGGAGGCTTAAGTTGTAAGAGTTGACCAAGGTTTGACCTGTGTGTAAACAACCCAGAATGGTATTTTATGGTTCCAACAGGTTCGTATGGTATTTTGGACTTAGGCGTATGGCCGAATTTAGATTTGGAGGATCCCAGGTTGTTTTGGCTTGAGTTCGCGAAAGCTGGAAACTTGAAAGTTTGGAAGGTTCATATGTTTGATCGGAAGTTGACTTTGGTGATGTCAGATTTGGATTTTGGTTCCAGGAGTTTGAATAGGTTCATTATGTTATTCGGGACTTGTGTGCAAAATTTGAGGTCATTCCGAGTTGATTAGATGTGGTTCAACATGAGTTTTGGAAATTGAAAGTCGATTAGTTCCTTAGGCTTGAATCGAGGTGTGATTCGTGGTTTTGATGTTATTTTGTGTGATTTGAGGCCTCGAGTAGGTTCATTTTGTATTTTGGGACTTGTTGATATGCTTGGGCAGGGTCCCACTTGAGTGGGTTTTAGACTATCCGGAAGGTGGTTAAGCATGGCTGGTTAGAGGTAGATCTAGTGCAATTACACCTGCAAAGAAGAGGTGCACAGGTGCGAAGTCACACCTGAGGGATTTTGTTGCGCAAATGCGAAGGAGGATGGATGGGGGCAGAGTCCACAGATGCGGCTATTTGAGTGCAGATACGCTGGCACAGGTGCATAGCTTCTTCCATAGAAACAGAATTGCAGAAGCGATGGGTAGTCCATAGAAGCGGATGGTCGGGGGATTAGTGAATTTCGTATCTGAGATGGTTTTTCCATAGACGCGGTGTCGCAGAAGCAACATATGCACCGCAAAAGAAAAAGTGCTGGGCAGAATATATCTTAAGTTGAGGGTTTAGTTTCATTTATCATATTTTCAGATTGGAAGCTCGAATTTGGGTGATTTCAGAGGCTATTTTCACGACTTGGATTGGGTTAAGTATTTTTACTCGGATTTGGTTAGTATTCGTGATTCCTCCCTTAATTTTAGCATTTCATTGGTGAATCTAAGTGAAGAAAATTGGGTATTTTGGAAAAAACTTTCTTGAATGAAAAATGCGGAATTGAACCCCGATTCGGAGTTGGAATTGGATGAAACTTGTATGGTTGGACTCGTATTGAATGGTGTTTGTGTAACGATCCAACCGGTCATTTTGAACTTTAAAATTCCGTTCAACAGTTCGAGGTCTTGAGTGGCTTCATATTGTGTATTATGACTTGCGTGCATGGTCGAATTTGATTTCAGATGGTTCGAAATTTGGATGAGTGATTCTCACTTTAGAAGTTTAAGTTGAAAATGTTGACCGAAGTTTTACTTTTGTGGAAATGACCCTATAGTGGTGTTTTGATGGCTCCAATAGGTTCGTATCGTGATTTTAGACTTGGGCGTGTGCCCGGAATCGAATTCGGAGGTCCGTAGGTTGATTTGTATTATTTTGCCGAAAGTTGGCAATTGACGAGCGCAAACACATACTTAAATTCTGCTCGCTAATCAAATATAGTATAGTATAATATCGTATCCACGTGGATTGGATTTAAACAATATTCTCGTAGTTTCTAGCTGGTTGCTATCCAAGATGATCAATAGTTAGAGATTTATAAGAAGTCTAACTAAAATTAACTAAGAATCTAAAGCTATTGACAAATGACAATCGAAAAAAGGAATAAGCAAGGAAGGTTATCAATGAGAGAAGTAAGGGTTTTGATAAGATAGGTGCAAGATAATTGTTCGGGATCTAACTCTAGATAATTTACTTATAATGTTCAAGTGATCGGGATCTAACTTAGATTGACAAGTCCGCAAGCTAAGAACAAAGGATATAACTTCCGTTAAATTATTGTGGAGGAACAATAATACGGAAGAAATGAAATGGGAAGCAGAAGATGAGGTGAAGTCTAAATACCCTTACCTGTTCCATATTGAAGATAACAAGGATGCCGGGGGAACGCAGGACGCATTAGAAGGTGTAACGTCTCTATAAGGTAAGCAATAACTTGAGAATACTCTTTCGTAATACAAAATGGTGATGTGCAAGTAATGTACATATCTATGATGCTTTGTATAGCCTTGTAAGACCATAGGTTGGGTTCAACTGCTTGTATGTTTGGCTAGTGTCTATTTTATAGGGGAAACTCAGCCGGAAATTTCCATCGGAATCCACGATGAGTTAGACTCCCCGTAAACCCTTACATTCGAGGACGAATGTTCCTAGGGGGGGAGGGGGTTACAAACCATATTTGCATACGTTAGATTATGCCGTAATTTAGGCTACGTAGGTCCGAGAAGAGATTATCTTTGAGATGATAAGAATTTTTAATCCTATTGGTCTTAATTGATACAAGGGTGTATAAGAGTGGTTAACAAGTATTAGAAGTTAAACGAATCAAGGATGTTGTAACTCGTATTTTCGGGTAAATCTAGAGGTGATTAATATTATCAAAAGGTCGTGTTTTAAGGTATTTGCATCATATGATATCCGTATCATAAGTCTTGAAGTCAAACGAGTGATGAAACAAAAGTTGCAAAAGTTGTCGCAAGTTACGTTCATAATTTTACTTAAACATTAGGTAAAATGTTATTAAACTTTTATCCCAATTTACTTGGAATTGGGGGGGTGATATACCACCAAATTTAAGATCTATGAGTCTAGTTTCCAATGCATTAAACTGTTTGTCGATACGATCTCAGAATTGGGAGATATTCGCGTTTTCGCGAGACTGCACCAAGCAGCTCTCTATGGGGCCCACATAGGCAGTTGAGACATATAGATATATATAACATGCCTCAACCCCATTTTAAGTCATTAGTTTTCGGTATATTGAGACTTTAGAACCCTAATAACACTCTCTCAAGGTTCTCTGATGATCCAAGACAAAAACAAAGGGCAAACAATACAAATCAAGTGTCTGGAATCCCGTGGCGCTAGGAAGTTTCTTGTTCTTCTTGTTGTTGCTGATTTTTGTGTTGTTCCGGCTCGTGTGGGAGGTTGTTTTAAGTTTTTTATGTTCTGTAAAATACTCCCTTAAGTTTTAATATCAACCCTAGGTGATTTCAAGTCTTCTAAAGTGATTCTAGTGCCGAAAAACCCTAATTGATTGCTAGCTTCGCTTCCTTGTTCTTGTGGCAGCATTGGAGGGATATTTCCTGGTCAATTAAAGTCAAATAGGAGTTTTTATTTCTGTTTAAATTTAAGGAACCTCTTACCCTACATGTATTTAAGATTATCTAAGCTTCGTCTAAGTCGTTGAAGCTAGAACTTGTCAGATATATATCGAAAGGCTTGTTAGTAATGTTGTTGGCTGGTGGACTGTTTTGGGAGGCTCAATATGATTATTATTGATGTTGTTTGGGCTGTTTGGTGATTGTGTTAACTTGTGGTAAGTCATATAAATAGGTTAGGTGTTGTCCATTTCATCGTAAAATAGGTTGCGGTTGATACATAATAGTTATGACACTTAAACAATAATGATAGTATCATTTCTCTTATTGTAGACTAAGGAATCGTGGCATTTTCGTAGCTTGAGGTTGGGCAGTATATACAAGGTATGTGAGGCTATCCCTTTCCTTCTTTTGCATGACTTCAATTGTACATAATGTAATGAATGAGCTTCCAAAGATACTCTACTGTTAGAAGCTAGCAGTACTTACATTGTTTCCCTTCTTATGGAACGATTGAGGTTGATGTTAATTCTCTTATTCTTCTATTATCAATGTTGTCGGTACTTCCTGATTCTTATAATATTCTTGATGAAGAGTTAGTCCTAATAACGTGTACAAAGGATACCAACCTTATGTCACTTCGAATGGTTCAAAATGTGATTCCAATCAGTCCAGCACACATCATATATATTTATCTATTTTACTCTAACGAGCTGCGCTATAGTCGGCCGGGTATGATACCTATTATGCAACCGCTGATCAGTCGGGTTTTACCGAGCTCCACGTGTCCGGGTACGATCCTACATAGCCTTATGATGGCCGGTACATTTTTACCAAGCCTATTAGGGATGGGTACGATATGATGATGATGATGCCCACAGAGGCATATATTTTAAAAGTTTATGTGTGTGTGTGTGTGTGTGTGTGTATGTATGTATCAGGCATTTCATGTTAGTAGCCCTCAAAGGCACCCATATGTTGCAGGTTGTATATTCTCTATCCCTGTTTACATTACCACTCTTACTTATGCTTTCCTGCCTTACATACTCAGTACTTTATTTGTACTAACGTTCTTTTTATTTGTAGACGCTGCATGTCGTGCTGCAGGTCCTGATAGACAGGTAAGCGAAGCTCCCCCACCATAGTAGCATGCCCAGATTAGCGGTTATTGGCGAGATCCCTTCTCCGGACTTGCTGTGATCTTGGTATGCATTTTTTCCATAGACATTATGGGTATGTCGGGGCCCTGTTCCGGCAATGTTGCAGCACTTATGTTCCTTTAGAGGCTCATAGATAGGTCTCGACTCATGTGTAGTTTGGATTGCCCTGTCGACTGATTTTTGTTGTATTGTCTCTCATGGCAGCTTATCAGCTCGTACCTTATACATACATGACAGCCTTGTCGGCCCATGGTATATATGTTTATACCATTATCTATCATTGTTGGTTGTTTAAGATTCATGTCTATTATTTATTTTGATTTTGTCGGACCTTATGGATAATAAGAAAGGTTAGATAACATGTGCGTTGGTACTCGGCAGGTATGGCCCGGGTTGCAGTCATGGCCCTCTAGTTTGGGTCGTGACAAATAAGCCCATTTTTTATTTGGAACTTGTCCGCAAAGTATGGCGTCATTCCGAGTTGATTTGATAGAAACCAGATATGCGGTTGTGTTTTTAGAAGATCATGAGTTTCATGTTGAATCTTGTGTTTTGAGGTCCGATTCGTGATTTCAAATGTTATTTTGATGATTTGATTAGGCGAGCGAGTTTGTGTGACATGTATTGATGTTTGGTTTGGAGACCCGAGAGCTCGGTTGAGTTTCAGATGCATAGCGAGGTGTTGATAGAGTTCAAATCTACTGGTTTTTGCACAGGTGCCTCAGGTTTCGCATTTGCGAGTATTGGATCGCAATTGCGATATTTTTCCAAGTATGCTGGGTTCGCATTTGCGAACCCAGTGTTTGCATTTGAGATGGGCTCCTGGGGGGAGCTGGTTCGCATTTGCGATCTTCTTGGTCGCATTTGCGAAGGTCCTATATTCGCAATTGCGAAATATTCATTGCATTTGCGATGACAACAGGAATAGGAGGGCTTCACTTTTGCGATGGTTCCTTCACATTTGCGGGGTACGCAAGGTTGCAATTTCGATACCTGCGACCAGACAAAAAGCTGAGGGACAGGATTTTTGGTCTCATTTTCATTTTTTGGAACCCTAAACTTGGTAGGAAGCAATTTTGAAGAGGGAATTTCATCTACATACCTTGGGTAAGTGATCCTAATCTATTTCTAATCATATTCCATCAATATATCTTGGATTTTAACATCAAATCATGTGAATCAAAGTGGGAAGTTGTGAAACCTTGTCA
The DNA here is from genome assembly GCA_002018475.1 of Nicotiana obtusifolia. Lineage (NCBI taxonomy): Eukaryota > Viridiplantae > Streptophyta > Magnoliopsida > Solanales > Solanaceae > Nicotiana > Nicotiana obtusifolia. Next base: position 136,938 of record MCJB01047993.1, on the reverse strand, counting down.
AGTTTTTGAAAAATAAGAAGTTTCATTTTGAGAGTCGATTTGGACTCTAATTTTGAAACTAATCACATATATGGACTCGTGGGGTCATGGGTCGTCGGGATGTACCACTGGACTCGGGTTTTGACCAGACGGGTCCCGGGTTGACTTTTGTTAACTTGTTAGTAATTGTTTAAGATCGTAGCTTTTATTATTGGAATTGATCTCTCTAGTATTAATTGATGTTATTAGGTCGATTTTGGTTAGATTTGTGCCAAGAGAAGGTGAATTTTAAAGGAAAAGCTATTTTTGAGAATTTGATTGAGGGTTTTTGAGGTAAGTATCTTGCCTAACGTTGTGTGGGGAAACTACCCCTTAGGAATTGGTTTATTTGCACTATTTGAACTAAGTGAAAGACATGTACACGAGGCGACGAGTGGGTACACAGCTTATATGTGGAAATGTGACCGGCTTAGACACTTAGGTTCTCATGTACATTAAAAATGAAGTTGTCTCATCATGTTATATCCTCCATTGCTAGAGTTTCCCTTACATGTCTTATTTGAGGTTGATTGGTTCATGTTCTACCTTTGTTGCCAAATATACTCTTATATGCCTTAATTGAAGTTGTTACCTCTTTTATTGCCATGTATTTCTTCTGTAGTTGATTATCCTTAATTGAAATTATTGTTATCTCTTTCATTGTTAACTTATCCTTATTTGAAATCGTTGTTACATGTTATCTCTCTTATCATTGAGTTGTACTTATTTGGAATCGTTGTTACATGTTGCCTCTCTCATTGTTGAGTTGTACTTATTTAGAATCATTGTTACGTGTTATCTCTCTTATAGTTAGGTCATTCTTATTGGGCATTATTACATGTTATCTCTCCTATTGTTGAGTTACTCCTAGTTGATATCGTTGTTACATACTATCTCTCGGATTGTTGAGTTATTCTTGTGAACCAATATCACTTGTTATGTCTTTCATTGTGAGCTCGTCTTCCTTTTCTTTGTGTTCTGTAATTCTTATGTGGATTTACTTGCCTTACTCTCGTGTTATTGTTGTTGTTATTGTTGTACTCAGTGTTGTTGAGCTGAGGACTATGTGTGGTCGTGGTATTGGAATTGTTTGAGGAAATGTTGTGGCATATGGGCACATGTGGTGCAAGTCATTGTATTCTGTTGTTATGACGTGATATTGTTGAGAGGATTGTCGGGGTATTTGCACGTGAGTTGTCCGTGCTATTGTTATTGATTATTGCACATGCGGTATGACAAGGCAAGCTATATATATATATATGGGGGTTTGCGCATGTGGCGAGACAAGGCGGGAATACTATATGAGGCCTTTTTAGGACATATTATATACCAAACTAAAGGTCTTGGAATTTTGTTTCCAACACTCTTAACCGTTCATTCATATAATGTCTGGAAGAAAAGATATGAGCGTCTGAAGAAGGGTCGATGTTAGGGTGCCAAGCTAGCACCTCTTTAACTTTTCAAAAGTTGATATATATAGGTCTTAAGTCGTCTTTCTCTTCATGAATCCTTAGAACACGAACAAAGACCCCCCCATAAACCTATCCTAAACTCTCTACAAGGGTTTCAAAAAAGACTAACATCCTGGATAAGAAATCAAGAAGCGATAACATTATAACGATCCCTACGACGTAAGTATCATTATACCACCTCTCTTTTTATTTTTAGTTTGAGTTTTGGAAGGTAATTCATAGTTAAGAAAATGCCTACTTTCTATATTTAATCTTCTAAGTATCAAGGAAGGATGATAAATTCGTTTCCTAATAAATAGAACTCACGGGACGGTGATCGAAAGCCGTGAGTTCGATTTATTCCACTTTTAGTAGACTTTTTTGTAGTTTACTCGTGTTGGCCTCTTGTGCTGCTGATTTATGGTGTTTGGAAGGACAAAGGGCGTGGGGAAATGCCACATGTGGTAGGGTAGTGCGCTGGTCGCTCGTTGTTGTTGTTTCAGGCTACTTGATAACTTGTTGATTGGGTGCGTTATGGTATATTTGGGGTTTTTTTTTGTATTAAAGGTCCTGAATTGTAGTTAGGTTGTTTTTGAGTTGCTGATTTTATTGTGTTGTTGTCTCTCCTATAGAAGGCTTGAGGGAGCAGTAAAAATCAGGGGAAATGCTGCTTGTTTTTTTATTACAGATTAAGTTACTTTCGTTATATAAATGAGAGAGACATTTGTAACCTGACAATAGCTTCACTGTCGTTGTTGTAGATTAAGGTGCAGTGATTTCAGTCTAGCATTGTTGTTGGATAGATTTCTATTAGGTATGTTAAGGCTATCCGTTCTTTCCTTTTGGCATGATCCATATGATACAACGAAACGAGCAAACGTGCAACGTTCACAAATGACAATATTCTTACAAGTACTAGGGTTGCCTATGTTCTTGATTCCCCATATGTCATATTATTATTTTGTCTGTTCATGGGTCTCAAAAAATACATAATTTGATAAAGTTAATTTCGTGATATTAACCGAAGGCATATGATCTTATGACATCCCGAGAGATCTTATTAACTTACTTCTTATGCATTGCATTCATTTATACATGTACATTGACCAATGTCCAGATGTCGTTATATACACGTAGATTATAAGTATATGGGGTATGCGAAAAGATTATGGCGTTATATACACACCACCAGCTAATCAGTTGATATACGTTGATGATTTCGCCACTGAGGACGAGATGATATGATGACATGCCCTCAAAGGTTTGACGATATTATGTACGCATATACCTATGCATGATATAACATTTATACGCATATGCATGACATTATAAGTGTTTCATGATTCACAGATCTATTCCGACTTACAGGTTGAGTCCTTTACTCTATGTTTTTTTCATGTCTTTTATATACTGGTTTTTATGCCTTACATACTCGGTACATTATTCATACTAATGCCCCTATTGCCTGGGGACCTACGTTTTATGCCCGCAGGTGCAGGTAGACAGGCTGAAGGGCCCCTTCTTAGGGTCCTTGCTCAGCGAGAGTTGGTGTGCTCCATTTGATCTGTAGCCACTATTAGGTTTTGGTACGATATTTTTCAATACATATATGGCTATGACGGGGCCCAGTCCCGTCCTTTATACAGCTGTGCACTCTATTAGAGGTCTGTAGACAGTCATGTATAGTTGGATAGTATGTGGCCTTGTAGGCTTCTATTTTGATATATAGTTGTCCATAGCAGCCTTGTCGGCTCGCCTTGCCGTATTCCGCGTATATATATATGTGTGTGTGTGTGTGTGTGATCTATATATATATATATATATGTGTATCTATATATATAGATACACACACACACACACACATATATATATATATGTATGTCTTTTAGGCATGTTTTTTCACGTAATTATTCACATATATATGTATGTATGTGTGTGTGTGTGTATATATATATATATATATATATATGTATATATGTCTTTTAGGCATGTTTTTTCACGTAATTATTCACATGATTTAGCAGTTTTTTGACAGATGTTATGCATGACCTACCCCTATTTCATGTTTATATCTTAGACGTATGCTTAGGGGTGTTCGACAAGTAGGACTTGGGCACTCGTCATGGCCTATCGGTTTGGGTCGTGAAAAAAGTGGTATTAGAGCAGTTCTATCCTAGGGTTGTCTACAGACCGTGTCTAGTAGAGTCTTGTTTATGAGTGTGTTGTTTACCGCACTTAACATGAGGCTGCAGGACAAATAGGATGTCATCTTCCCTTCTTATCTTAGATCGTGCGATATAATGATTCGTTTTCCTAATGATATGTTATGTTTTTAGCGATGCCTAAGATGACTACAGCCGCCTAGAAGGGCAAGTCCGTGGCTGATGAGACTACGAGTCGAGTGCCACAAGTTACCAGGGCTCGGGGAGAGTCTCAGAGTGAGACTCCATCTCAAACTTCACATACCCCGCCCTCTGCAGAGGAGATCCGAGGGGCACTAGCTCTAGCGCCCACTCCAGTACCCTCAGCTCCTCAGCCAAATGCATCGGGTTAGGAGATGAGAGATGCTATTTAACTATTGACTCGATTATTGGCCGCACAGGCCTCGACGCCAGGAAGTAGGTATTAGTCATGTAGATAGGGCCATCAATGTGAGGGTTCATGATTTCATTAATTTGGACCCTCCGGTATGCATTGGAGTAGATCCAACGAGGATCCTGAGTTATTTATCGATAGGATGCAGAGGACTTTGAGGGTAATGAAGGCCACTGCGACTAAGTCAGTTGAGCTAGCGTCCTATAGACTTCGGGATGTTGCAAGTAATTGGTACGAGTCTTGCGAGTTTTCTAGAGGTGAGAGTATGGTAGGAATTTACAGAGGCTCTTTTTCATCATTATTTGCCACCATAGCTTAGACGATCTAGAGTTGATAGGTTCTTGACCCTTCAACAGGGTAAAATGAGTGTTAGGGTGTACAACCTTCAGTTTGATTCTTTGGCTAAGTATGCTCCCACTATTGTAGCTAAGAAGGAGGATCTTTACCGGTTCGTGATGGGGTTGGAGCTGCACCTTCTTAATGACTGTATGTCGGTCTCACTTCAGCCATGCATGGATATTTCTCGTAATCAGGCATACTCTCAGGGTGTAGAGGAGCGTAAGAAGAAGCAGAGGGCCGATCGTGAGCATGATAGGGGCTAGAGTAACAGAGCGAGATCTTCAGGTCCTTCTGGTGAGTTTCGAGGTGGTTAGAAACAGAAGTACCCGAGGTATCCATCCCAGTCATCGGCTAGTGCACCCCCTCAGTTTGCCCGGTCAGAGTTCTAGGGTCTCTAGTTCTTAGTATAGGGGTGAGTCAAGTCAGATGATGCCGCCCTTGCCACGATGTGCTCAGTTTGGTAAACAGCATGCTGGGCAGTGCCTTGTGAGGTTTGGTGTTTGTTATCCTTGTGGCTATCCAGGCCATGTTATGAGAGATTGTCCGATGAGAGGTGGTGTAGGTATAGTTCAGCCAGCAGGATCTGTAGTTGGTTCGCATCATTAGTATGCCCCCCTAGGCCAGGTTGATAGGCACCAGCCGGTCGTGGTAGAGGTAGAGGTAGAGCATCTAGCTCGAGTGGTCCTCAGAACCACATTTATGCATTAGCGGGTCAACAGGATCATAAGTCGTCACCTGATGTTGTTACAGGTATATTATCAGTCTCCTCGTTGTTCCATCTTATCGTACGTCACTCCGTCGGTTGCTAGTAAGTTTGGGATATAACCTCAGTTGATTAATCCTTTTGAGGTTTCTACACCTGTTGGGGATCCAGTGATAGCTAGACGGGTATATAGAGATTGTATAGTAGTAGTTTATAGTCGTTCTACAGTAGCAGACCTGATTGAGTTAGATATGGTAGAATTTGATGTCATAATGGGTATTGATTGGTTGGATTCTTTTTATGATAACGTTGATTGTAGATCAAAGATGGTTCAGTTCCAGTTTCCAGGGAGCTAGTTCTAGAGTGGAAAGTAATACTGCATCGCTAAGAGGTAGGTTTATTTCATATCTCAAGGCAAGGAAGATGATCAAAAAAAGCTATATTTATCACTTAGTTCGGGTACAGGATGTGAAAGTAGAGTCACCTACCCTTCAGTCTATCCCGGTGGTTAATGAGTTTCTCGATGTTTTTCCCGATGAGCTTCCAGGCCTTTCGCCAAGAGCGAGAGATTGAGTTTGCTATTGACATATTACCAGATACTCAGCCGATATCTTTTTCTCCTTATAGAATGGCACCTGCATAGCTGAGAGAGTTGAAAGAACCACTGAGGGATTTACTTGAAAAAGGCTTTATTAGACCCAGTACATTACCGTGGGGAGCACCTGTGTTATTTGTGAGAAAGAAAGATGGTTCCTTGTGGATGTGTATTGATTACAGGTAGTTGAATAAGGCAGCGATCAAGAATAAGTACCCGCTCCCACTGATTGATGATTTATTTGATCAAGTTGCAGGGTGCCAGGTGTTTCTCGAAGATAGACTTGAGGTATGGGTACCATCAGGTAAGGGTTAAAGAGAAAGATATTTCGAAGACAACATTCAGGACCAGATACGGGCACTTTGAGTTTCGTGTTATGTCGTTCGGTTTGACCAATGCCCCATCAGTATTCATGGACTTGAAGAATCGTGTGTTCAAACACTTTCTAGATTTGTTTGTGATTGTATTTATAGATGCTATTTTGGTTTACTCCCGTTTAAAGGCTGAGCATGCAGATCATTTGCGTACTGTGCTCAGAGTTCTGCAAGAAAAGAAGTTGTACGCAAAATTCTCTAATTGTGAATTCTGTTGCTTTCCTTGGACATATTATTTTAGGTGAGGGTATCCGGGTTGATACATAGAAGATTGAGGTAGTGAAGACTTGGCCTAGACCCACGACACCGACGGAGGTTCATAGCTTCCTGGGTTTGGCAGGTTATGGAAGGAGATTTGTAGAGGGCTTTTCTTCTCTTTTAGCACCATTGACAAAGTTGACTCAAAAGGCAACTAAGTTTCAGTGGACAGATGCTTGTGAGCGGAGTTTCCAGGCATTGAAGGACAAATTGACCTCAGCACTGGTTCTGACACTCCCAGAGGGAACCGATTGTTATACTAGTTATTGTGATTCTTGGGGCGTTCGATTGGGTTGTGTACTGATGCAGCATGATAAGGTTGTAGCTTATGCTTCAAGACAGCTAATAAAGCACGAGATGAATAAACCGACCCACGATTTAGAGTTACCCGCAGTGATTCATGCACTAAAGATGTGGAGGCACTATTTGTATGGAATTCATGTTGATATCTATACTGATCATAAGAGCCTTCAGTATGTCTTCAAGCAAAAAGAATTGAATTTACGTCAGAGGCAATGGTTGGAGGTACTGAAAGACTATGATGTTGATATTTTATAACATCTTGGGAAGGAAAATATAGTAGCCCGCGCCCTCAGCCGTAGATCTATGTGTTCCTAATATGGCAGGGCTGCGCGAACAGGTTATGGGAGAAACTCACTATTCTCGTTATTCTATTCATCTAGGAGAGACGAAGATGTATCATGATATCAGGGAAATATACTGGTGGGACGAAATGAAGAAGGATATAGTAGAGTTTGTTGCTCGGTGCCCTAATTGTCAGCAGGTTAAGATTGAGCATCATAAAGTCGGTGGATTATTGCAGGCTATAGAGATTCCCACTTGGAAATGGGAAGTGATTAATATGGATTTCATCATAGGCTTACCTCGTACCCAATGTAAGTTCGATTCTATATGGGTCATTGTTGATAGACTTACAAAATCAGCCCCTTTTATGCCTGTCAGGACTACGTATTCAGCAGAGGATTATGCAAAGCTTTACATTAAGGAGATGGTACGACTTCATGGTGTCCCTATATCTATTATCTCAGATAGAGGTGCTCAATTTACAACTAATTTCTGGAGGTCCTTCCAAAAAGGATTGAGGACTCAAGTAAGTCTTAGCACAACATTTAATCCCCAGACAGACGGTCAAGCTGAGCGTACTATTCAGACACTTGCGGATATGCTACGGGCTTGTGTGATAGACTTCAGGGGTAGCTGGGATGATTATCTTCTTCTTATTGAGTTTGCATATAATAATAGCTATCATTCCAGCAATCAGATGGCTCCATACGAAGCTCTTTACGAATGGAAGTGTAGGTCACCTATTAGATGGTTCGATGTTGGTACAACAGGCAGTTGAGAAGATTAAGCTTATACGGGAAAGGCTATTAGCAGCTTAGAGTCGTCAGAAGTCCTATGTAGATAATCGACAACGAGACTTGGAGTTTTAGGTAGAAGATTGGGTATTCCTAAAGGTATCGTCGATGAAAGGCATCATAAGATTCGGTAAGAAAGGAAAGCTTAGCCCTTGGTACATTGGACCTTATAAGATTATACACAGAGTAGGCCAGATAGCATATGAGTTATACTTGCCTTCCAACTTGAAGTCTGTACATCCAGTCTTTCATGTGTCTATGCTCCGTAAGTATATCAGAGATCCTTCTAGAGTCGTTCCAGTTGATGATGTCTAGGTCACAGAGCAGCTACCATATGAGGAAGCTCCCATTGCTATACTAGATAGACAAGTTCGGAGATTGAGAATTGAGGATGTAGCTTCGGTTAAAGTTCTTTGGAGAAACAAAAATGTAGAGGAGATGACTTGGGAAGCTGAAGATGACATAAAGTCTAGGTATCCTCACTCGTTTCTGCTTCTGGAGAAGGATTAGACTAAGACATCAAAGCCTTTAGGTACGTATATGATGCTGGATTCTTATGTTAGTTACTGTCATTGGTCGTGTGAGGCCATTTGGTGTTATTGATGATTGTTGCCCCGTATGGCTTTGTGTTGTTCGGTTTGCTGCATTATAGGTTGGTAGTAGTCCTGTTATAGAGGATACTCTGCCAAAATTTCTATAGATCTCTGGGAGTTTAACATTTGAGGACGAATGTTTCTAGGGGGGAGGATTGTTACACCTTGTGCGTCCCATGGTGACGTATAATGAATATGAGACTAGTTAATCATGATTTAAATGAGTGTAAAGTCATAATATGACTATATATATATGATGTTTGGATATGAAATATAAAGTTTGGAAAAAATCGGATTTAAGTTGTAGAAAAACTGACTAAGGATTTGCCTTGCAACAAAGCTTTTTGAGCAATACATATCATGTACTATATGAGATCTTTTTTGGGATATATTATATACGAAATTGAAGATCTTGGAATTTAGTTTCCAACACTCTTAACCATTCATTCGTATGACATCCAGAAGAAAAGACATGAGCGTTTAAAGAAGGGCCAATACAAGGGTGCCAAGCTAGCACCTCTTTGACTTTTCAAAACATGATATATATAGGTCTTAAGTCGTCTTTCTCTTCATTTTTCCATAGAAAACGAATATAGAACCCCACAAACCTATCCTTAAGCTCTCTACAAGGGTTTCTAAAAAGATTAACATCCTGGGTACGAAATCATGAAGCGATAACATTAGAACGATCCCTACGACGTAAGTATCATTATACCACCTCTCTTTTTCTTTGTACTCATAGTTAAGAAAACTACTACTTGCTGTATTTAAGCTTTTAAATATCAAGGAAGGTTGATAAATTCGTTTCCTAATAAATAGAACTCACGGGATGGTGATTAGAAGCCATGAGTTTGATTTATTTCACTTTTATTGGACTGTTTTGTAGTCCACACGTGTTGCTGATTTATGGAGTTTTGAAGGATAAAGGTTGTGGAGAAACGCCACATGTGGTAGGGTAGTGGGCTCGTTGCTCGTTGTTGCAGTTTCAGGCTACTTGATAACTTGTTGATTGGGTGCGTTATGGTATATTTGGAGTTTTTTGTTGTATTAAAGGTCCCGAATTGTAGCTAGGTTGTTTTTGAGTTTCTGATTATATTGTGTTGTTGTCTCGCCTATAGTAGGCTTGAGGGAGCAGTTAAATTAAGGGAAATGCTGCCCGTTTTTTTGTTACAGATTAAGTTACTTTCGTTATATAAATGAGAGAGTCATTCGTAACTTGACAATAGCTTCAATGTCATTGTTGTAGATTAAGGTGCAGTGATATGAGTCTAGCATTGTTATTGGACAGACTTCTATAAGGTATGTTAAGGTTATCCCTTCTTTCCTTTTGGCATGATCCATATGATACAACGAAACGAGCAAACACGCAACTTTCACAAATGACTATATTCTTAGAAGTACTAGGGTTGCGTATGTTCTTGATTCCCCATATGTCCTATTATTATATCGTTTGTTCATGGGTCTTAGAAAATATGTAATTTGATAAAGTTTATTTTGTGATATTAACCGAAGGCATATTGATCTTATGATATCCCGAGAGATCTTATTGACTTACTTTTTATGTATTGCATTCATTTATACATATACATTGACCCATGACAAGATGGCGTTATATGTGCGTAGATTATATGTATATGGGGTGTGGGGAAAGGTTATGGCGTTATATACACACCACCACCTGATCGGTTGGTATACGTAGATGATTTTGCCCACTGAGGCTGAGATGATATGATGAGATGCCCTCAAAGGCTTGATGATATTATGTACGCATATACCTATGCATGATATGACATTTATACGCATATGCATGACATTATAAATGTTTCATGATTCACAGAGCTATTCAGACTTACAGGTTGAGTCCTTTACTCCATGTTTCTTTCATGTCTTTTATATACCGATTTTTATGCCTTACATACTCGGTACATTATTCGTACTGACGCCCCTATTGCTTGGGGCCTGGGTTTCATGCCCGCAGGTGCAGGTAGACAGGCTGACGGTCCCCCTTCTTTAGATCCTTGCTCAACGAGAGTTGGTGTGCTCCATTTGATCTGGAGCTGCTACTCGATTTTGGTATGACAGGGCCCAATTCCGTCATTTATACAGCAGTACACTCTATTAGAGGTCTGTAGACAGTCATGTATAGTTGGATAGTATGTGGCCTTATCGGCTTCTATTTTGATATATAGTTGTCCATAACGGCCTTGCCGGCTCGCCCTACCGTATTCCGTATGTATGTATATATGTATGTATATATCTATATATATGTATGTATGTATGTATTTTGGGCATGTTTTTTCATGTATGTTATTCAGATGATTTAGCAGTTTATTGATAGATGTTATGCATGACCTACCCCTATTTCATGTTTATCTTAGACGTATGCTTAGGGATGTTTGACAGGTAGGACTCAGGCACTCGTCATGGCCCATTGGTTTGGGTCATGACATCAGCAACAACAATAACATACCCAGTATTATCCTACACCGTAGGGTCTGGGGAGGGTAGTGTGTACGCACACCTTACCCCTACCTTGTAAGGATAGAGATGTTATTTCCAATAGATCCTCGACTCAGAAAAGTATAAGCACCACATTAATGAAATTATAGACAAGAAGGGACAATACCAAAACGCCATATAAAAGCACAATAAAAATGACAAGACTGTAAGGTGATCAACAATGAAAGAAAATAACGGTTAGCCATAAAAATCTACTACCAACGGAAAGCGAGATTGCGTGCCAATACTACTGTTATGAACACTCTAGACTACCTACTCTACTACCCTAATCCTCGACCTCCATACCTTCCTATCAAGGGTCATGTCCTCGGTCAGCTGAAGCTGTGCCATGTCTTGACTAATCACCTCTCCCCACCTCACCGGGGCGTCTGTGCTCCTCCTCTCACATGACCAAACCACCTAAGTCGTGCTTCCCGCATCTTGTCCTCAATAGGGGCGACACCCACCATGTCGCGAATAACCTCATTTCTGATCCTATCTAACCTGGTGTGCCCGCACATCCATCTCAACATCCTCATCTCTACTACCTTCATCTTCTGTACATGAGCGATCTTGACTGGCCCAACATTCAGTCCCATACAACATCATTGGTCTAACCACCACTCTATAGAACTTACCCTTAAGTTTCGGTGGCACCTTCTTGTCACACAAAACACTGAAAGCTAGTTTCCATTTCATCCATCCCGCCCCAATACGATGTGTGACATCTTCATCAATCTTCCCATCCCCCTGAATAATAGACCCAAGGTACTTAAAACTCCCTCTCCTAGGGATGACCTGCGAGTTCAGCCTCACCTTCCCTTCCCCTCCTTGAGTCTCGGCACTAAACTTACACTCCAAGTATTCTGTTTTGGTCCTACTCAACTTGAAACCTTTAGATTCCAGGGTCTACCTCCATACCTCTAATTTCACATTCACACTGTCTCGCGTCTCGTCAATCAATACAATATCATATGCAAATAGCATGCACCACAACACCTCCCCTTGGATGTGGCGCGCCAGTACGTCCATCACCAAAGTAAACAAAAAAAGGTTGAGTCCAACCTCACCTCCCCTTGAGTCGGGACATCAAGCTTTAGAAAACTACGAATTTGAGTTTTGAGAGTCGATTTGGACTCGAATTTTGAAACTAATCACATATATGGACTCGTGGGGTCATGGGTAGTTGGAATCTACCACTGGACCCGGTTTTGACCCCGCGGGTCCCGATTTGGGTTTTGAGCAATTGTGTAAAGATTGTAGCTTTAATTATTGGAATTGACTTCTCTTGCATTAATTGATGTTATTAAGTCGATTTTGGTCAAATTTGTGCCGAGCAGAGGTGAATTGTAAAGGAAAAGCTATTTTTGAGAATTTGATTGAGGGCATTTGAGGTAAGTATCTTGCCTATCATTGTGTGGATGAAGTACCCCGTACGAATTGGTTTGTTTGCATTATTTGAACTACATGAAAGACAGGTACACGAGGTGATGAGTGGGTACACGACTTATATGTTGAAATTTGACCTACTTAGACTCTTAGGTTATCATATACATTAAAAATGAAGTTGTCTCATCATGTTATATCCTCCATTGCTAGAGTTTCCCTTACATGTCTTATTTGAGGTTGATTGGTTCATGTTCTACCTTTGTTGCCAAATATACTCTTATATACCTTAATTGAAGTTGACACCTCTTTTATTGCCGTGTATCTCTTCCGTAGTTGATTATCCTTAATTGAAGTTATTGTTATCTCTTCCATTGTTGTCTTATCCTTATTTGAAATCGTTGTTACATGCTATCTCTCTTATCGTTGAGTTGTACTTATTTGGAATTGTTGTTACATGTTGCCTCTCTCATCGTTGAGTTGTACTTATTTGGAAACATTGTTACGTGTTATCTCTCTTATAGTTAGTTCATTTACACACTATCTCTCTCATTGTTGAGTTATTCGGTGAAACCAATATTACTTGTTATGTCTTTCATTGTGAGCTCGTCCTTCGTTTCTTTGTGTTTTGTAATTCTTATGTGGATTTACTTGCCGTACTTTTGTGTTATTGTTGTACTTAGTGTTGTTGAGCCGAGGGCTATGTGTGGTCATGGTATTGGAATTATTTTTAGGAAATGTTGTAGCATATGGGCACATGTGTGCAAGTCTATATTGTGTTGTTATGTTTTTGGTCCCGTGATATTGCTGAGAGGATTATCGGGGTGTTCGTATGTGAGTTGTACGTGCTATTGTTATTGATAATTGGACATGCAGCATGACAAGGCGGCCTATATATAGGTGTGTGTGTGTGTGTGCGGGTTTGCGCATGTGACGAGACAAGGCGGAAATATTATTATGCGCGTGCAGTGAGAAAAAGCGGGCATTCACTTTATTATTGTGCATGTGGCGAGACAAAGGGGGCTATGTCAGGGATGATTTGTGATGACTTGTGGATGATATTTGTGTAGTGGTGTGCCTACCTTGGGTGAGTTATGCATTTTACGTTTCCTTGTGTTATTTCCTATGTACCATTCGTTGTCTCTGCTCTTGCTTGGTGACTTGAGTTGTGATAGAACACTTGCACAAGCATACACGTAAATAATCACTCATATCGCTTTAAGAAGATGAATCTTGATGCTTATCGACCATTTACATGTATTCTCATTTATTTGCCTTCTGTGTGAGAGTTATACTATTGGTACATGAGTCGTCCATGCAGTCATGAGTTATTGTTATTGCTGGCATGTGAGTTGTTCGTGCGGTTGTGAGTTATTGTTATTGTTGGCACGTGAGTTGTTCGTGCAGATACGAGATATAGTCACTCCCTTAGCACGTGAGTTGTTCGTGCAGATATGAGGTATTAATGGTATTGACACGTGAGTTGTCTGTGCAGCATGTGAGTTATCTGTGCGGTTGAAATTTGTAATGTGGGCACAAGATGCCAAGTGATTAGTGTTCGTGAGCTGGGACCCGTGATTTGTGATTATGAGGTGTGGTACCTCTAGGAAATTCTTGAATAAATCTTGTGTGAAAGTAGTTATTCTTATTGAGTTATTACTTGTTTTCCTTACTTGGTTACACCGGACCTAAAACTGTATTCAGCTTACTTTACGGCGTTATTACCTGTTGTGCCTTGTTGCTAATTTTTGCTTCTAGTTTTCTATTGCAAGTATGGTTTTGTTATTGTTACCATGATTTAGTTTTATATTGATATTGTTCCTTGTTAGTCTCACATTTATACTTGTACAGGTTATTACGTCAAGTAGGTGTCTTGACTATTCCTTGTCACTATTCCACAAATGTTAGTCTTGATACTTATTCGGTACCACTATGGTGTACTCATGCTGTGGTTTCTACACATTTTTATGCAGATCCAGGTACCTCGGAGTTTGTGGATCATGAGCTAGTTGATCGGACATTGCTATGGAGACTCAAGGTATACTTGCCGTCGCATTTGTAGGTCTAGGAGTCATCTTTTGATATTTTACTTTGTACAGTTTATTTCTATTCGGGAACAGCTGTACTTAGAAATTTCCTAGTGAACTCAGTAGAGCTTATGACTTGTACTACCGGTTTTGAGATATTGTATTGTACTCGAGGTTATTGGCTTATTATAGAAGATTATGGTTTATGTTCAATAGTTGTTTTGGTTAAATTCTGTCATTTAATTTAGTAAGTATTATTCTTACCTAGTCTTAGAGACTAGGTGCCATCATGACATCCTATGGAGAAAAATTAGGGTCGTGACAGTTCGAGATTTGTGACTTTTGTCGGATTTTGGAGTGCGAGGCATGGGGTTGAAGTTTTGGGTTGAATTTGCATATATGTATAAAGATCAAAGTTTTATTGTTTGGAGTTGTTTCCTATGGTCTTATTTAATGTTATTGAGTTATTTTTGGCTAGATCCGAGACGTTCGGAGGTCGATTCGCGAGGGAAGGGATTTCTAGAGTATTGATTTGGCTTGCATGAGGTAAGTATCTTACCTGAACTTGGTTGAAGCACAAGTTTCCTAAGTTATTAATGTTAGCTACGTGCTTTGGGTGGCACACATGTGAAAGGTTGAGCCCATGTGCGTGCATCGAGGTTTTATCCATGCTCGATGTAGTGCTTAGACTATTTTATGCCTTGAATTGATTGCTAAGATTCATGCTATCATGATTCTTATGTTTGTACCTCCTTGTTAGATAATTGAATCATGTTAGAGGTTATGTGTAGGTTAATCTCCTGTCCAAACATGAGAATTGCTACTTTTATGGTGTAATCGCCTAATTTAAACTATGGTAGTACACTTCGCACATGCCTACCCCTTAGCATGTCACTTGTAATAGTCAATGAGTATGTAATTTGATATCCATTATTCATTTACATGTATCCTTGTATATGCTTTCTGTGTGATATGGAGTGGGTTGATAGCACGTGAGCGCTCCATTCAAATCCGAGATATGATAGCACGTGAATGGTCCGTGCGATTGTTCTATATGGCACGTAAGTTGTTCATGCAGTGTGTGGATAACCATCTATCCCCCTGGGTTACCCTCTCATGTTTCTCTCTTGATAGTGTTCACACAATATGAAGAAAACTAATTAGTGTTTGGGTATTGCATTTTTTCTCTAGTTGTAATTTCCTTTGAGGGATACATGTTTTTATTCGATCATCTCTGTATGCTAGATCTGGAATGTATTCATGCTCCGTTATACAAATCTTCGCTATATGCTATTTGGTTTGACTAGTAAGAGCATGGTACATATCTTCTCTATGTGTCTACCTGTCCACCCGAGACTTGATAATAGATGCATATCCTCTCTATATGCTGGGTTGTTAACTGATACAGGGCTTGGCACATTATCTATTATGCACTGAAGTGATTTCATCTATGTTTTATAGTTAAATGGTACTATTGTTGTGTACTTGTGAAATTCATGACTTGAGCAGGTTATTAGTGAGTTCCATTGATAATTCTTGCCACTATTACCTCGCCTACGTTGGTTGTGATACTTGCGGAGTATATAGGGTCTGTTGTACTCATACTACACTCTATACATAATTTTGCAGATCCAAGTGTTGGACGTAGCCGAGAGCCGCTGTCATTTTGCTGCAAGTTTCTGAGAGACGAGGTAGAGCTGCATTCCGTCTTCAGGTTTTGATGTCTCTTTCTATTTCAGTTGCTGTTATTATTATTTAGAAAATACTTTCATTTTGTATTTTTAGACTTACACTTGTATTGTAGAGCTCATGACTTTGTATTACGAGCGGTAGGGGATTTTATTTATTGAAGCAGTTTATTTATGATATTTGGCATTAGACATGTACTATTTACGTTGATTTTATGTCTTGTTCCGCTATTGTTATGTTGGGCTTTCCTAGGAAGTGAGTTAAGCGCTCTCAAGACCGAATGGTGGTTTTGGGTTATGAAAGTTTGTATCATAGCCCTAGGTTCATGAGTTCTACAGGTCATGAGCAAGTTTAGTAGAGTCTTGCTGATCGGTACTGAGACGTCTATACTTATCTTTAAGAGGAAACCGAGATGTTAGGAAAATTTCACTTTTTTTGATTATTGTGGTGAAGATTTGTTGTTTCTGAAGTTTGAACCTTTACTCTTCTATTCTCCCATAGATGGTGAGGACATGTTCAGCCAAATCAGCCAAGCAGGCACCAGCACCACCAGTCAGGGCCGAAGTAGAGGACAAGGTAGGCCTCGCGCCACAACGAGAGAAGCATCAATGGAGCCACCTGGTTCTCAAGTAGAGCAGCGAGTTCCGGATATCGTTGAGTCGGTAGGACAAGGTTAGACTCCAGCAGTAGTTATTACTACGCCTAGTCTTTAAGAGACTTTGGCCCCAATCTTGAGTGTGTATACAAGCTTGGCTCAAGCAGATATGATACTAGTTGCACCATCTACCTCACATGCCAAGGGAGGAGCGCAAACTCCCACCGCCGGTACATTGGAGCAGCTAGCTCAAGGCTATCAGACATCAGGGGTTTTGACAATGCAGTCAGTTGTTGTGGTGCAGGCCGGGGTTGGACCATCTTTGATTGATTAGGAGTAGAAGAGGTTAGAGAAATTCGAAAGACATCGTCCTCCCCAGTTCAGTGGAAGATAGTTAGAGGATGCTTAGGGTTTTATTGATCAGTGTGATGAGATTATTCCCAGAGCAGGTGTTGTGGACTTCAATGGAGTAGACTTTACCACTTTCCAGCAGATAAGGTCAGACTACAGGTGGTGGTTGACCTATGAGTCGGGCAGGCCCGCTAGAACGACACCACTTATATGGTATAAGTTTTCAGTTCTCTTTTTAGAGAAGTTTGTTCCACAGACTCGCAGTGCGGAGTTGTGTAAGACTTGTACTATTTTCGTTGATTTTATGTATTGTTCCGCTATTGTTATGTTGGGCTTTCCTAGGAAGTGAGTTAAGCGCTCTCAAGACTGAATGGTGGTTTTGGGTTGTGAAAAGTTGGTATCATAGCCCTAGGTTCATAGGTTCTACAGGTCATGAGCAAGTTTAGTAGAGTCTTGCTGATCGGTACTGAGACGTCTATACTTATCTTTAAGAGGACACCGAGATGTTAGGAAAATTTCACTTTCTTTCATTATTGTGGTGTAGATTTGTTATTTCTGAAGATTGAACCTTTACTCTTCTATTCTTTCATATATGGTGAGGACATGTTCAGCCAAATCAACTAAGCAGGCAGCAGCACCACCAGTCAGGGCCGAAGTAGAGGCCAAGGTAGGGCTCGCGCCAAAACGAGAGAAGCATCATTGGAGCCACCTGGTTCTCAAGTAGAGCAGCAAGTTCCGGATATCGTTGAGTCGGTAGGACCAGGTTAGACTCCAGCAGTACCTATTACTACGCCTAGTCATTAAGAGACTTTGGCCCCGATCTTGGTTGTGTATACAAGCTTGGCTCAAGCAGATATGATACTAGTTGCACCATCTACCTCACAGGCCAAGGGAGGAGCCCAAACTCCCACCGCCGGTACATTGGAGCAGCTAGCTCAGGGCTATCAGACATTAGGGGTTTTGATAGTGCAGTCAGTTGTTGCGGTGCAGGCCGGGGTTGACCATCTTTGACTGATGAGGAGTAGAAGACGTTAGAGAGATTCAAAAGACTTCGTCCTCCCTAGTTCAGTGGAGGATAGTTAGAGGATGCTTAGGGTTTTCTTGATCAGTGTGATCAGATTCTTCCCACAGTAGGTCTTGTGGACTTCAATGGAGTTGACTTTACCACTTTCCAGCTGATAAGGTCAGCCTACAGGTGGTGGTAGACCTATGAGTTGGGCAGGCACGCTAGAACGACACCACTTATATGGTATAAGTTTTCAGTTCTCTCTTTACAGAAGTTTGTTCCACAGACTCGCAGTGAGGAGTTGTGTAAGACTTGTACTATTTTCGTTGATTTTATGTCTTGTTCCGCTATTGTTATGTTGGGCTTTCCTAGGAAGTGAGTTAAGCGCTCTCAAGACCGAATGGTGGTTTTGGGTTGTGAAAAGTTGGTATCACAGTCCTAGGTTCATAGGTTCTACAGGTCATGAGCAAGTTTAGTAGAGTCTTGCTGATCGGTACTAAGACGTCTATACTTATCTTTAAGAGGATACCGAGATGTTAGGAAAATTTCACTTTCTTTCATTATTGTGGTGCAGATTTGTTCTTTCTGACGTTTGAACCTTTACTCTTCTATTCTCTCATAGATGGTGAGGACATGCTAAGCCAAATCAACCAAGCAGGCAGCAGCACCACCAGTCAGGGCCGAAGTAGAGGCCAAGGTAGGGCTCGCGCCAAAACGAGAGAAGCATCAATGGAGCCACCTGGTTCTCAAGTAGAGGAGCAAGTTCCGGATATCGTTGAGTCGGTAGGACCAACTTAGACTCCTGCAGTACCTATTACTACGCCTAGTCTATAAGAGACTCTGGCCTTGATCTTGAGTGTGTATACAAGCTTGGCTAAAGCAGATATGATACTAGTTACACCATCTACCTCACATGCCAAGGGAGGAGCCTAAACTCCCACCGCCCGTACATTGGAGCAGCTAGCTCAGGGCTATCAAACATCAGGGGTTTTGGCAGTGCAGCCAGTTGTTGCGGTGCAGGCCGGGGTTGGACCATCATTGACTGATGAGGAGTAGAAGAGGTTAGAGAAATTGGAAAGACTTCATTCTCCCCAGTTCAGTGGAGGAGTGTTAGAGGATGCTTAGGGTTTTCTTAATTAGTGTGATCAGATTCTTTCCACAGCAAGTCTTGTGGACTTCAATTGAGTTGACTTTACCACTTTCCAGCTGATGAGGTCAGCCTACAGGTGGTGGTAGGCCTATGAGTTGGGAAGGCTCGCTAGAACGACACCACTTATATGGCATCAATTTTCAGTTCTCTTTTTAGAGAAGTTTGTTCCACAGACTCGCAGTGAGGAGTTGTGTAAGACTTGTAGTATTTCCGTTGATTTTATGTCTTGTTCTGCTATTGTTATGTTGGGCTTTCTTAGGAAGTGAGTTAAGTTCTCTCAAGACCGAATGGTGGTTTTGGGTTGTGAAAAGTTGGTATCGTAGCCCTAGGTTCATAGGTTCTACAGGTCATGAGCAAGTTTAGTAGAGTCTTGCTGATAGGTACTGAGACATTTATACTTATCTTTAAGAGGATACCGAGATGTTAGGAAAATTTCACTTTCTTTCATTATTGTGGTGCAGTTTGTTGTTTTTGAAGTTTGAACGTTTACTCTTCTATTCTCTCGTAGATGGTGAGGATATGTTCAGCCAAATCAGCCAAGCAGGCACCAGCACCACCAGTCAGGGCCGAAGTAGAGCGCAAGGTAGGGCAAGCGCCACAACGAGAGAAGCATCAATGGAGCCACCTGGTTTTCAAGTGGAGCAGCAAGTTCTGGATATAGTTGAGTCGGTAGGACCAGGTTAGACTCCAGCTGTACCTATTACTACGCCTAGTCTTTAAGAGACTTTGGCCCCGATCTTGAGTGTGTATACAAGCTTGGCTCAAGCAGATATGAAACTAGTTGCACCATCTACCTCACATGCCAAGGGAGGAGCCCAAACTCCTACCACCCATACATTGGAGCAGCTAACTCAGGGCTATCAAACATCAGGGTTTTTGACAGTGCAACCAGTTGTTGCGGTGCAGGCCGGGGTTGGACCATCTTTGACTGATGAGGAGTAGAAGAGGTTGGAGAAATTCGAAAGACTTCGTCCTCCCCAGTTCAGTGGAGGAGAGTTAGAGGATGCTTAGGGTTTTCTTGATCAGTGTGATCAGATTCTTCCCACAGCAAGTCTTGTGGTAGACCTATGAGTCGGGCGGGCCCACTAGAACAACACCATTTATATGGCATCAGTATTCAGTTCTCTTTTTAGAGAAGTTTGTTCCACAGACTCGTATAGAGGAGTTGTGTAAGACTTGTACTATTTCCGTTGATTTTATGTCTTGTTCCGCTATTGTTATGTTGGGCTTTCCTAGGAAGTGAGTTAAGCGCTCTTAAGACCGAATGGTGGTTCTGGGTTGTGAAAAGTTGGTATCGTAGCCCTAGGTTCATAGGTTCTACAGGTCATGAGCGAGTTTAGTAGAGTCTTGCCGATCGGTACTGAGACGTCTATACTTATCATTAAGAGGATACCGAGATGATAGGAAAATTTCACTTTCTTTCATTATTGTGGTGCAAATTTGTTGTTTCTGAAGTTTGAACCTTTACTCTTCTATTCTCTCATAGATGGTGAGGACATGTTCAGCCAAATCAGCCAAGCAGGCACCAGCATCACCAGTCAGGGCCGAAGTAGAGGCCAAGGTAGAGCTCGCGCCACATCGAGAGAAGCATCAATAGAGCCACCTGGTTCTCAAGTGGAGCAGCAAATTCCGGATATCGTTGAGTCGGTAGGACCAGCTTAGACTCCAGTAGTACCTATTACTAAGCCTAGTTTTGAAGAGACTCTGGCCCCGATCTTGAGTGTGCATACAAGTTGGCTAAAGCAGATATGATACTAGTTGCACCATCTACCTCACATGCCAAGGGAGGAGCCCAAAATCTCACCGCCCGTACACTGGAACAGCCAGCTCAGGGCTATCAAACATCAGGGGTTTTGGCAGTGTAGCCAGTTGTTGCGGTGCAGGCCGGGGTTGGACCATCTTTGACTGATGAGCAGTAGAAGAGGTTAGAGAAATTCGAAAGACTTCGTCCTCCCCATTTTAGTGGAGGAGAGTTAGAGGATGCTTAGGGTTTTCTTGATCAGTGTGATCAGATTCTTCCCACAGCAAGTCTTGTGGACTTCAATTGAGTTGACTTTACCACTTTCCAGCTGATAAGGTCAGCCTACAGGTTGTGGTAGACCTATGAGTCGAGCGGGCCCACTAGAACAACACCATTTATATGGCATCAGTTTTCAGTTCTCTTTTTAGAGAAGCTTGTTCCACAGACTCGTAGAGAGGAGTTTTGTAAGACTTGTACTATTTCCGTTGATTTTATGTCTTGTTCTGCTATTGTTATGTTGGGCTTTCCTAGGAAGTGAGTTAAGCGCTCTTAAGACCGAATGGTGGTTCTG
>MCJB01047993.1:77384-115306 GCA_002018475.1 Nicotiana obtusifolia | reverse complement strand
TATCGTTGAGTCGGTAGGACCGGCTTAGACTCCAGCAGTACCTATTACTACGCCTAGTCATTAAGAGACTTTGGCCTCGATCTTGGGTGTGTATACAGGCTTGGCTCAAGTAGATATGATACTAGTTGCACCATCTACCTCACATGCCAAGGGAGGAGCCAAAACTCCCATCGCCCGTACATTGGAGCAGCTAGCTCAGGGCTATCAAACATCAGGGGTTTTGGCAGTGCAGCCAGTTGTTGCGGTGCAGGCCGGGGTTGGACCATCTTTGACTGATGAGGAGTAGAAGAGGTTAGAGAAATTCGAAAGACTTTGTTCTCCCCAGTTCAGTGGAGGAGAGTTAGAGGATGCTTAGGGTTTTCTTAATTAGTGTGATCAGATTATTTCCACAGCAAGTCTTGTGGACTTCAATTGAGTTAACTTTACCACTTTCCAGCTGATAAGGTCAGCCTACAGGTTGTGGTAGACCAATGAGTCGGGCGGGCCCACTAGAACAACACCATTTATATGGCATCAGTTTTCAGTTCTCTTTTTAGAGAAGTTTGTTCCACAGACTCGCAGTGAGGAGTTGTTCAAGACTTGTACTATTTCCGTTGATTTTATGTCTTGTTCCGCTATTGTTATGTTGGGCTTTCCTAGGAAGTGAGTTAAGCGCTCTTAAGACTGTATGGTGGTTCTGGGTTGTGAAAAGTTGGTATCATAGCCCTAGGTTCATAGGTTCTACAGGTCATGAGCAAGTTTAGTAGAGTCTTGTTGATCGGTACTGAGACGTCAATACTTATCTTTAAGAGGATACCGAGATGATAGGAAAATTTCACTTTCTTTCATTATTGTGGTGCAGATTTGTTGTTTCTGAAGTTTGAACCTTTACTCTTCTATTCTCACATAGATGGTGAGGAGATGTTCAGCCAAATCAGCCAAGCATGCACCAGCACCACCTGTCAGGGCCGAAGTAGAGGCCAAGGTAGGGCTCGCGCCACAATGAGAGAAGCATTAATGGAGCCACCTGGTTCTCAAGTAGAGTAGCAAGTTCCAGATATCGTTGAGTCGGTAGGACTAGCTTAGACTCCAGTAGTACCTATTACTACGCCTAGTCTTAAAGAGACTTTGCCCCGATCTTGAGTGTGTATACAAGCTTGGCTCAAGCAGTTATGATACTAGTTGCACCATCTACCTCACATGCCAAGGGAGGAGCCCAAACTCCCACCGCCCGTACATTGGAGTAGCTAGCTCAGGGCTATCAGACATCAGGGGTTTTGACAGTGCAGCCAGTTATTCCGGTGTAGGCCAGGGTTGGACCATCTTTGACTGATGATGAGTAGAAGAGGTTAGAGAAATTCAAAAGACTTCGTCCTCCCCAGTTCAGTGGAGGAGAGTTAGAGGATGCTTAGGGTTTTCTTGATCAGTGTGATCAGATTCTTTCCACAGCAAGTTTTGTGGACTTCAATGGAGTTGATTTTAGCACTTTCCAGCTGATAAGGTCAGCCTACAGGTGGTGGTAGACCTATGTGTCGGGCGGGCCCGCTAGAACAACACCACTTATATGGCATCAATTTTCAGTTCTCTTTTTAGAGAAGTTTGTTCCACAGACTCGTAGAGAGGAGTTGTGTAAGACTTGTACTATTTCCGTTGATTTTATGTCTTGTTCCACTATTGTTATGTTGGGCTTTCCTAGGAAGTGAGTTAAGCACTCTCAAGACCGAATGGTGGTTTACAGACTTGCCTTGCCACCTAGTTTGTTGAGAGTTCATCTAGTGTTCCATGTTTCCATGCTTCAGAAGTACTATGAGGATCCGTCACATGTGTAAGATTTTAGCTTGGTGCAATTGGACAAGGATTTGACTTATGATGAGGAGCCAGTGGCGAATTTGGATAAGTAGGCTCGCAAGTTGAGGCCAAAGAATATTGGATCAGTGAAGGCTCAGTGGACGGGTCAACTTTTCGAGGAGGCGACTTGGGAGACTAAGCACGTATAGAGAAGATATCCTCACCTTTTCAGCAGTTCAGGTATGACTGTAAACTCGTCCGAGGATGAACGTTTTTCTAAGAGGGATAGAATGTAACGACTCGGCTAGTTATTTTGTATATTTGAGCCTTGTTACCCTATTTGATGCTGCCCGTATATCTATTTGTAGTTATATGACTTGCAGGGATGGTTGGTTTGGTTTCGGGAAGGTTTTTGAGTGAATTGGACTACTTAGTTTCACGGTTGGAGGCTTAAGTTGTAAGTCAAGGTTTGATTTGTGTGTAAACGATCCTAGAATGGTGTTTTGATAGTTCCAATAGGTTTGTATAGTGATTATGGACTTAGTCGTATGTTTGGATTTAGATTTGGTGGTTCCTAGGTTGTTTTAGCTTCAATTGGCCAAAGTTGGAAACTGGAAGGTTTAGAAGGTTCATAGGTTTGACCAGGAGTTGAATTTGGTGATATTTGGTTTGGATTTTGGTTTCGGGAATTGGAATAGATTCGTTATGTCATTCGGGACTTGGGTGCAAATTGAGGTCATTCCGAGTTGATTAGATGTGGTTCAACATGAGTTTTGGAAGTTAGAAGTCGATTAGATGTGGTTCGACATAAGTTTTGGAAGTTAGAAGTCGATTAGTTCCTTAGGCTTGAATCGATGTACGATTCGGGGTTTTGATGTTATTTTATGTGATTTGAGGCCTCGAGTAGGTCTGTGTTGTTTTAGAACTTGTTGATATGTTCGGGTAGGGTCCCACTTAGGTGGGTTTCGGACCATCCAGAAGGTGGTTGAGCACGGTTAGTTGGTGGCAGATTTGGTGCAACCGCACCTGCGAAGAAGAGGTGCACAGGTGTGAAGTCGCATTTGCAGGATTTTGTTGCGTAGATGCGAAGGAGGATGGCTGGGGACAGAGTTCGTAGATGCGGTTTTTTGAGTAGATGCGCTGGTGCAGGTGCGTAGCTTCTTCCACAGAAGTGGAATCGCAAAAGCGATGGGTAGTCCGCAGAAGCGGATAGTTGGGGGATTAGTTAATTTCACATCTATGATGGGTTTTTCACAGATGCGGTGTCGCAGAAGTGACATATGGACTGTAGAAGCAAAAGTGTTGGTCAGAATATATCTTAAGTCGAGGGTTTAGTTTCATTTATCACTTTTTTGAGATTGGGAGCTCAGATTTGGGAGATTTTAGAAGCTATTTTCACAACTTGGATTCGGGTAAGTGTTTTTGACTCGGATTTGGTTATTATTCATGATTCCATCCTTGATTTAACATTTGATTGGTCTAAATGAAGAAAATTAGAGATGAACCCCGATTCGAGTTGAAGTTGGATGAAACTTGCATGGTTAGACTCGTATTCGAATGTGAGTTAGGGATTTGTGACTTTTGTCGGGTTCCAAAATGCGGGCCCAGTATTAAATTTTTTTGGTTGACTTTGTATATTTGTATAAAAATCAAAGCTTTATTGTTTGGGGTTGTTTCCTATGGCCGTATTTAATGTTATTATGTTGTTTTTGGTGAGATCCGAGCCGTTCGGAGGTCGATTCATGTGGGAAGGAATTTCTAGAGTATTGATTTGGCTTTTTTGACATAAGTATCTTACCTAAACTTGGTTGAAGCAAGTTTCCTGAGTTATTAATGTTAGCTACGTGCTATGGGTGGCGCAGATGTGAGGGGTTGAGCCCAAGTGCTTGCACAAGGGTTTTATCCATGCTCGGGATAGTGCTTAGGCTATGTTATGCCTTGAATTGATTGTTAAGATTCATGCTATCATGCTTCTCATGTTTGTACCCCTTTGTGAGCTAATTGAATCATATTAGAGGTTATGTGTAGGTTGATCGCCTATCCAAACATGATAATTGCTACTTTTGTGGCATAATCGCTTAATTTGAACTATGGTAGTACAATTCGCACATGCCTACCCCTTAGCATGTCCCTTAGATCAGTCTATGAGTATGTAATTTGATATCCATTGTTCATGTACATGTATCCTTGTATATGCTTTCTATGTGATATAGACGGTGTTGATAGCACGTGAGTGGTCCATGTGGATTTGAGATATGATAGCACATGAGTGGTCTATACAGTTGTTATATATGGCATGTGAGTTGTCCGTGCAGCATGTGGATAAGGATCCATCCCCCTAGGATCACCCTATCATGTTTCTCTCTTGATGATGTACACGCGATATGAGAAAAATTGATTAGTGTTTGGGTATTCCATTTCTTCTCTACTTACAATTTCCTTGGATGTAAACATAGTTTATTTGCATATCTTCTCTATATCCTGGACCTAGAATGTATGTATACATGCCTCGTTATGTATATCTTCTCTATATGCTTTTTGGTTTGATTATTGAGAACACAGTACATATCTTCTCTATATGTCTACCTGTGCACCCGAGACTTGATAATAGATGCATATCCTCTCTTTATGCTGGGTTGTTAACTGATACATGGCTTGGCACACTATTTCTTGTGCACCGAAGCAATTTCATCTGTGTTTTATGGTTAAATGGTACTATTGATCTGTACTTGTGAAATTCATGAACTGAGCATGTTTTTAGCTAGTTTCATTGATAATTCTTGCCACTATTACCTCGCTGAGGTTAGTTATGATTCTTGCTAAGTACGTGGGAACGGGTATACTCATACTATACTCTGTACTTAATTGTGCAGATCCAGGTGTTGGACTGAGCCGAGAGACGCTATGATTTTGCTGCGAGTTGCTGATACATGAGGTAGAGCTGCATTCCTCCCCTAGTCTTTAATGTCTCTTTCTATTTCAGTTGCTTTTATTATTATTCACACAATACTTTCATTTTGTATTTTCGGACTTGTACTTTTATTGTAGCGCTCATGACTATGTATTACCAGTTATGGGGAATTTTACTTATTGATGCGATTTATTTATGACATTTGGCTTTAGACTTGTAATTTATCCATTGATTTTATGTCTCGTTCCACTATTGTTATGTTGTGCTTGCCTAGCAAGTGAGTTAAGTGCCCTCGCGACCGAATGGTGATTTTGGATCGTGACAACCTCATGCAGATATTGTGCTAATTATTTGACTGAGTCTATGAAATATGTTGTTGTATTTGGAGACACATGATGTGGTAATATTTTGGTGACCCTCTTGATTGGATAGACAATAGGGAGAAATTGGATCATTGGCTAATTATTGGTGGCAGGCCATACCTGTTAATAGTGTTCATAGTCTATTCTGCTGACTGTTTCCTATATAATTTTTTTGGAACTATGAAAATAGAAGCTTATAGGGATCAATAGAAGTTAAACATGTTCGGGTTAAATCATCAAATCAGTTGGATGTTCAAACATCCACTAACAAGGCCTTCCCTAACAATGGACTGATATTACCTTAGATCAAGTTTTGCGAAAAATTACTCAAGCTTCGGATAATTGATAAAAATTGATAGTTGGCAAGACAATCAAGCAATTAAAACATAATTGAAGAAAAATCCATGTAATAGCGAATTATAATCAAGAAAAAGTTAATTTCGAACAACAATATTCATGACTAAATCACAACCTCAGAACTAATGGGTCTTAGTCATTCATGATAATATTAAACAATTTGACATGTGTTTGAATTGTTGAAAATAATAAGAATGATGAAGAAAATTAAGAATCCTTGCTTCGGATGTTGCATGCTTGTATTTTTCTCTCAAAGTGGTGGTTTTCCCCTCCTAAATAGGTTAGATTTCTTTTTATATGAGTTGTGATTGTATAGGGCCGAAAAATCTTGTCCCGAGCAAAGTGAGAAAATTTCCCGCCAACCGGCATCTAGGGCAGCGCGACGAGCTAGCCTTGCGCTAGACTGTATGCCAAAAAGTTTCACGCCTGCTGGCAGAGCGATTTTCTTCTTTTGTCCTCTTTTTGCTTCAAATCGTGCACTTTCGTCCTACAATGCGTCCAGGTGAGTCCTACACATAAAAATATTACAAATTAACATACTTATTACATTATACATACAAAATCCACGAAATATGAATAAAATGCGAGGCAACATGAATATAAATACACATACTTTAAGCCAAATATCAACAAGGATAGTGTTATCATGGCATTCTCCCAACCAGTTAGCTTTTGAAGCATTATGATGGAGGAGGCACAACCTGAAAAATGTGGTGCTCAATAGTGTGCTCAAATGATTAATAATAAACAAGCCAGCAATTACATGTTGATTAATAGTTTAATACGATCTTTGATATCTCAAAATCAGTGAGTCAAGTTAATGTTAGTGTTAGTCACTGCTTTAGGAAGGCAAACAATGTGGCTGATCAGTTAGCGTCGTCCTATTTTTTTCCAAAAGAAGAACATGCTTAAATACCTTCTGTTTTTTGGGTGATGGTATCACCATGTTGTATTATTCATGAGGTAAGGTCTAGTGCCCCTTTCCCCCCCTCCCCCCACTAACCAAAGAAAACGTATTTTTTTTTTTTGTGAATACAACACCATCTAGACTAACATTTGGATAACTTTATTAACAAAGAAAAAAGACTATTTAAGACCTCCTTAAGTTATAAAGGATCATTTTCCCTGAGAATTTAGATACTTGAAAGTTTGTGTATAATCATTTCATGTGTGAATGTAAGCTCTACTATTTCACTGTTTTGCGGCACCACCAAATAAGAAATATTTGTTTTTAGTTTAGTAAAATAGCTTTGGTTAGAAAAGTAAGTATGAGTTGTCCGAGGACAAATGCAGTCGTTAAAAGCTAATAGTAGAATTACATTTTATTTCGAATAAAATTGCTATGAGTTGAAAACCAAAAAAAAGAGTATTAGGGGCTCAAAGCCCAAAAGCTTATTTTCTTCTCATTTGTTGGTCCCTTTTTCCATGTTACCCCCACGTCCACAAAAGGAAGAGACCCAGTCCCTCCCACCCCTTCTCCCACAATAACCCACTCAAGTGTCATTCTATAACATATACTTCACACAAAAGAAACAACCACTCACTTCATACCTTGTCGTCATTTCTTCTACCTCCTCTCTCTTGTTTCCTAATCTCAAATCCCTACAACTTCTCCCTTCAAATGATCATTAAACCTCCAAGATAATCCAGAATTTCTTCCTTCTTCCTATCATCTGAAAATTCAGCTCTTAAGTTTTATCAATCTTCCCCAAACAAGTATTTTTGTTATATTTCTACGTATAACCTGCAAAATAACACAATAAGCAACTAGAAAAGAATAAAAAAGAAAGACCTAGAGCAGCAAGAAGAGAAAGGAGAACAATTAAATCTTGCTATATATGTGCTAAGATTATATATCTTCCCTTTGAAACTTAACAACGATGGAACTATTCCCAACACAACCAGATTCGTCTCTACAAATTAGCCCACCAAACATCAAACACTCATCATCTTGGAAGAGGAAAACAAGTAGTGAAGATGAGAATTTGGATTTGGGGTTTTGGAGAAGAGCTGTGGAATCAAGAAACTCTATGATCTCTTCCATCAAACCTATTAATAATAATTGTACTTCTTCTTATTTTGAGCTTTCTTTATCCAGTAATCCAGTAATAATAATTAGGTTTAGTTGGATTACTCTTAACCCAATTTTGTGATCATTTTCCTTTGG
The DNA here is from genome assembly GCA_002018475.1 of Nicotiana obtusifolia. Lineage (NCBI taxonomy): Eukaryota > Viridiplantae > Streptophyta > Magnoliopsida > Solanales > Solanaceae > Nicotiana > Nicotiana obtusifolia. The sequence continues at coordinate 107,742 of MCJB01047993.1, read as the reverse complement.
TTTCATCGCCCTTTGATCCTTTTTGCAAATTAAGTGCGGAATCTGGATATTTACTGGCCGATCTGACATCATATTGCCGATTACTTGGAAAGCTGAATTATTTAACTCACACCAGGCCGGATCTCTCTTTTGCAGTGTATCATCTGAGTCAATACATGCAACAACCAAGAAATACTCATCACTCTGCTGCCTAGAGAGTAGTCAGATATCTACGTTCAAACCCAAGTTAAGGCCTCTTTTTCTTAGCAGCTCTCTCTCTTTCTTTGCTTGCTTTTTGCGATGCCGATTGGGGGTCTTATGTGGATTCTCATACTTCAATCAGTGGTTATTTTATCAGTCTAGGTGGATCTCCACTTTCATGCAAATTTAAGAAGCAAGCATTTGTATCCCTCTCCTCAGCTGAGGCAGAGTATCGTTCTATGAGAAGAGTGGTAGCAGCAATAACATGGTTAACCCATCCTGTCACCGATCAGAATGCTTCTCCTTCACTTTCAGTTCCAATTCACTCCGATAGTGACGCAACTATACATATAGCTCAGAATTTGGTGTTTCAAGAGTGAACCAAGCATGTAGAATTAGATTGCCACTTCGTTCGGCAACAATTCCTTTTTGGGTTGATTTCCCTTTCATTCGTACCATTTTCCTCTCCATTGGCAGATCTCTTCACAAAACCCTTATCAGAACCAGCGCACCATTCAATCCTCAGCAGGTTCGGGGTCACTTCTCTCCCCTCTAATTTGGGGGGGGGGGGTGTTGGAATTGAAACATTGATACACAAATTGTTGAATTTGGGAGAACAACATACGAGAGGAAAAGAGACGAAAGAAGAGAAAGTTCTCGATTGTAACAATGTTCAAACAATTGGGAAAGTACAATCTTATGGTCAATCTGATTCTAGGATGTGTGGAGCAGCTTGGACCATTAGATCAGTTTATGATGGATTAAATAAGAGTTGTCCGATCAACTTGTGGGATTTAAAGAGCAAGCCACATGGACAAATCAAGAGCATCATATTGGAACCTGATGGATTCAATCACACCCGCCCAGCTGGATACAATAGCCAATAGATAAATTAGGTATTGTACATAAAATAGTACGTGAGCTATAAATTGTACATTAACTGGGTACATACAATTAATTTGGAAGCTCGTGTAGGACTAATCAAATAAGAGACACATGTATTAGATTTTGCATTTTTCTTTATTGCAAATACATGTATATATGCACGTTGTTCATCAATGAGAAAGAAACAGAAAATTCCTCAAAGTTTTATTCTATTCTTTCCTAGCATTTTTCTACATAACGTGTGTGATGCTATTACATGTAAAATATCTTATGTATATGGTTCGAAAGGAAAGTAATGAGATTAATTGAACTCATGGAATTTGCCTTTATATCCTGTGGAACAACATATTCCAAAATCAAAGTAAAAAATAAAGTACTTTATTTTCCAGAAAATAATCAATTCGTTTAGCCTGGAAAATAGTATAGATTTGTTGTGGTTACATTTTTAATTAATGCTGCTTCGCATTGGTCTTGTTACTATCTTTGCAGATGTATCGGATAGTGAAGACAACTGATAGAGCAGCAGGTGCAGCTTCTTCAGGTAATTTATTCATTGCTAGGTTAGCATATGATTAGTTAAGTTACCTTTTTAGGATAAGTTTCTAGAGAACATTTTGTTGATACGTACTTAAATTTGTCCTTTTTTTTTCTATCTAGAAGCAAATCTTAATTATGGCAATACATACTTGGTTTTTCGGTTCTTTTATTTTTTGTGCTCTGAACATATTTTAGGCCAATCGAAAAGTATTCAATACTAGGTCGCTTGGAGACTCATCGGAGGATTTGATGCTTGTAAATCAAAATTCAAGAAAATCTTAATTAGTGGTTCAACAAGGTAGAGGGAATATGAATCAAGAAGACAAAGATTTCCAGGATCTTTGGAGCAGCTCTTCAAGGTAAACATCTATATGATAGTGCTTAATTAATAATTACAGTACGTATATTACTAGGTTGTACTTATTTTCATTTATGCTACAAGAGTAAAACTCAGTTGTTCAATACACCACTAGGGTTATTTATACTTACAAATCTGAACTCGAAGGAAAAAGATTGTATCAGTAAAATATGAAACGGAAGAAACATATTTGTTTCACTTATCAGGGGGATTGAATACTTTACTTTATTCTCAGAGAATTAAATAAGTGATTCTCTTATGCTAGAGCATATCAAAGAGTTGCATAAAGATCATATCACAAGAAGAAGAGGAACGGATAGTCATTCTAATATTCTGTCTGTCGAAAACTTCTCGAACAGCTTATTGTTAGGAAAAAAAGGTGATACTAGAATAAGAAAAAGGAGAAAAGACAAAATGACCTTCCAAGAATTCCTTGAAAGAGAAAATGTTACTTTATAGCTGCTCTCAAAATAAATTTTTGGTATAAATATACATTTTGTATGTTATATACAAAAATTATACAATTTTTATACACTTTTCGGCTACCGAATATAAATAGTTTTTGGCGCGGGCTAAAAATAGTAAAAGCCCAAGTTAAAAGCATAAAATAGAAATGTATAAAACAAGTCTAAAATATACCAAAAAATAGGGCATATCTATTCCTAAGGATTTTGTGGGCTCATGAGTGTTGGCCTGAGTAAGTTTGTTTTGATGATTGACAAAGAAACACATGCATGAATCAGGTCCATACACAGTAGACACAGGGCACAGGCAGATTCAAGCACAAAGCATGCACGTGAAGGAGATAACCACAAGTGGTTATATCTGATATCTCCTAAAAGAAAAGGTTGCATAATTGATAAGGAGCAGGACCCCTTACTTGAAGAGAATTCTACCCTAGATAAGGGAGGAGTTAGAAGTTGAAGATAACTACAACTCTTCCACCATGAAAGAGTATAGCATTAGAACTCTAGTTATTTCTGTATGGGGTCGAACCCGGACCGCCTACATGGGAACAAATCGGGCTCTAGTTTATACGGTTGGTATCGATCGTAATTACTGTTTGGTAAACCGAGGTCAAAGGATCAAAGTCGAAGAGCGAGACCGAATAACATCGAAGCAGGAATATCGAGGTATCAAAGATCGAAGAGCGAGACCGAATAACATCAAAGCAGGAATATCGAGGTATCAAAGATCGAAGGTCGAGACCGAACAACATCGAATCAGAACTTGAAGCCATGACTCTAGAGATGAACCTATTGAGCTCGATTCTGGGAAATGCCCTAGAAGTAAGTTATCAAATTTGAACGACGAAAGAACCGAAAATCCCGTGATAAGTAAGCATCTCGGCGGGAATCACGGCACCAATCAATAAGACCGTTAAATCAACAAATCAAGAGATATTTTACCTTGTAAACAGATTCTTGCCTTGTATAAAAGATTCTCCCCACGCTATATAAAGGGGCAATGTAATCATTCTAAGACATCTCGCAAAACAATTATCAAAACATAGAAAAGAAATATGCTTTTATTATTACTTTATTTGTTTGGTTTCATTCATATTTGTTGTTCATCTTGGGAAATCAATCAAGGCCAAGACTATTCAAGGCTTGTGGTTTGTATTTTTTCTCTATTTGTTTACTGACTTTAATATCCATTATATTATTCATTATTTGTTTCAAACCAAATCACGTGTCCTTAAAACCACGTACAAATTCATTGTTATCCGAAGCCAAGGGTAAACAATTTCTTATGCTACTAACTCTATAATATCAGTTTGTTCTCTTTTATAGGCGACGGACAAACGCTGAAGTTAAAGCAAGAATTGAGAGTAAATAGCAAGGCAATTTGCAAGCAATTCCTATGTGTAACAAGTGTGTGAACCTGAAGCTACATGAAGCAGATAGAAGAACCAGTTCCAAGTGTATGTCTTTTATTCTGATTCAATTATAGTAGGTCTTTTGAGTTGTACCTTTCATCTTTCTGTAGAAGCATTTGTACTGGTACTTTGAGTGTATTGTTCAAGTTAAAGTTATCTTGTTATTGAAACAGCCTGAGGTTGGTTGCCATAAAGGGTTAGAGGTAATCCTAGGTTTACAAGAGTTTTGTAAATGCTATTTTTGGCTTAGTGATTAAGTGGAGTGTTGGGAAAAATCCTACTGGGAAGTAGGTCATGATTTTTTCATCTTTTGAGCCAGTTGTTTTCCACGTAAATATACTTGTGTTCTTTACTTTCTTCAGTTATTATTCCATAACTGTAGTGTAAGGAACATATAGAAGAACTAGGTCCTCCTATAATCCGTGCACACAAAATATTTGACACCACAGAAGTATAAAATATCAATTGGTATCGGAGCAGGCTTCCTCGAAGAGGATAACACCTTAGGAAAAGATCAAGATGAGTGCACCACCTGGAAATTAGGAAGGGCAATCCACTGCTAGGCTGCCACTCTTTAATGGCCAGTACTACTCTTGGTGGAAGTCAAGAATGAGAGATCACATACAGGGAGATGACTATGGCTATAAGACATTGTCACTGATGTTCCACTAGCTAATTTGAAGAAAAATGCTGAAGGAGTAGATGTTCCAAAGGCAAGAGATGATTGCAATGCTAAGGACTTGAAGAAGTGGGAAAAGAATGCCAAAGCTAAGAAATGGATTGTTTGTGAACTTCGTCCACATGAGTACAGCAAAATCCAAGGCTGTTCAATTGCTAAGAAAATTTGGGACACACTACAAGTGGCCCATGAAGGAACAACTCAAGTGAAGAGATCAAGAGGAACTCTACTGTACTCTCAGTATGAAAACTTTGCTATGAAGAACGGAGAAACCATTTAGGAAATGTACAAAAGGTTCACTACATTGATAAATGAACTAAACTCTCTTGAAAGGATTATCCCTAAAGAAGAAAAAGTTGAGAAGATACTTACTTGGGTCTTGCCAATTACTTGGGAAAGCAAGATCGCTGCTAATCAGGAATAAAAGAACAATGCTATACCCCCTCTGGATGAATTCATTGGAAATCTCACTGCTTATGAACTTAGGAGACAAACCATGAAAATGGATGTACCTAAGAAGGAAAGGAGTTCGGCTCTCAAAATCACTTAAGGTTCTGATATGGAAGATGATGAAATGATAATGATCATCAAAGACTTCAATGAGTACCTAAGGAGAGGAAAGGGTTCTTCAAGAAGTGGAAACTACAACAAGTCAAGAGCTGGGGAGAAGCAAACTAATGATGGGTGCTACAAGTGCGAGAAGACTGATCACATGATCAAGAACTGTCCTTTGTAGGAGATTGAGTGGAAGAAGGAAAGAGCTGAATGAAAGAACAGGCTCATCCCAAGAAAAGCAACAACAAAGGATCAACCAAGGCTATGGTTGCTGCTTAGGGAGAAAGCTCAGATTAAAGCTCAGATGATAATGATGATGATGAACGAGCACTAATGGCTATTGGAGAATCTGATGAAGAAACTGAAGTAAGTGTCTTTCATCTCAAAGACAATATTAAATTTTTGTCCAAAGAACGATTATCTGAACTATTACTAGAGCTGATTGATGAATCAGAGGATATGAATAATTAAAAAGAAAATCTATCAAAAGAATGTGTCATTTTGAAGGCTAAATGCAAAAACCTGGAACTTAGGGCTTGTGAAACTAAAAGTAAAAATACTGCGTTAAAGAACCTGGTTCATGCACTTGATACAACTGTCCTAGAACTTAGATCTGAAAATCTAAAATTAAAAATAGGAATAGGTAAACAGAAAGCTGGTGACACACAACTCATTTTAGAAGAGAATGTAGGTAAAATGACAGACGGCTCTTAAAAAAGGGATGAACATGTACGAGTTTTAAAGGAGGATCTGAACAAGGTCAAGCATGAGCTAAACAGAACTTGTAAATTGAACAAGTCCTCTGATGCACTTTCATGGCTACAAGAACATCATAGTAGCAACAGAAGAGGACCTGGCTTTAGGAACTCTACACCTAAATGGGATCCCAAAAGCAAGTACTTCACACTCCCTGAGAATAAGAGTTGCACACACTGTGGAAACACTGGTCACTATAAGAGGGACTTCACTGCAAAAGAAAAGGCAGATCAAAAGAAATTTTTTTTAAGGGAAAAATAGGTTGCAGAATTGGGCTAAAAAGAATTTGATTTATCCTTTTGCATATAGAAAGGGACCTAAACTAGTTTGTGTTCCTAAGACTAACCCCTGATTTCTTTTTGCAGGTCCAAGTGAAGGGGAGTAACCAAATATGGTACATGGATAGTGGCTGCTCAAAGCACATGACAGGAAGCAAGAACCAGTTCCTTTCACTTGAGGGCCTTAAGGAGGTAATGTCTCCTTTGGAAATAGAAAGAAATGTGAGATCATTCGGGTCGGAAAGGTTGGTAAGATTGATTCTCACTCTATTAAGAATGTCTACTTGATAGATGGACTGAAGTACAGTCTAATAAGTGTATCACAATTATGTGATAGAGGTAACATGGGTAGCCTTCACCTCTACAAAATGCTTTGTGATTAATCTTACCACTGACAAGATAGTTTTGTAGGGAAAAAGAGTGAACAACATAAATGTTGTGGATCTGTCGACACTTTCAGATAATGAACTCACTTGCTTAAGTGTGTTGGACAATGATCTCCTCTTTTGGCACAAGAGACTCGGACATGCTAGTCTAAGCTAACTCAACAAACTAGTCTCCAAGGACTTGGTGATTGGGCTGCCTAACATTAAGTTCAAGGAAGATAAAGTTTGTGAGGCTTGTGCAAGGGGGAAGCAGGTAAAATCCTCTTTTAAAAGCAAGAAAATGGTAAGTACTACCAGGACGATATAACAGGTCCATATGAATTTATGTGGAGCAATGAAAACATTAAGCAAATGTGGTAAGAGATATGTTATGGTACTTGTTGATGATTATTCTAGGTTTAAGTGGACACTGTTTTTAATATCCAAAGATGAAATATTAATATGTTCACTTCATTTGTTAGAAAAACTCATAAACAACAAGGTAATCAACTTGCATCAATTAGGTCTGATCATGGTACTGAATTTGAGAATGATAAATTTGCTGAATTTTGTGGTGCGCATGGCATAGATAATAATTTTTCTGCTCCTAGAACTCCACAACAAAATGGATTAGCTGAAAGAAATAATAGGACATTGGAGGAAATGGCAAGGACTATGCTACTTGCTAGTAAATTTCCTTATAGCTTCTAGGCAGAAGCTGTGAACACTGCATGCTACATCATAAATAGGTGCATGACTAGACCTCTTGTTGAGAAGACTCCCTATGTGTTACTTAAAGGGAGAAAGTCATATATATCCCACCTTAGGGCATTTGGGTGCAAGTGCTTCGTGCACAATAATGGAAAAGAATCCCTGGGTAAGTTTGATCCAGTAAGTGATGAGGGAGTATTCTTGGGATATTCTTCACATAGTAAAACTTATAAAATTTATAACAAAAGAACTATGTGTGTAGAAGAAAGTGTACATATTTTTTATGATGAAACTAACATTCTTTCTGAGAGGCAGGAACAAGATGATGAAGCAATTGAGCTGGTAAGAAACTCAAATGAAACTACAGCTCAGCCTAAGGATGCACTAGAGGAAGGAATAGGTCCTTCTACCCAGGGCAACCTGACAGCGGGAACTGAACAGAGAGAAACTGATCCTCAACCTCGAGAGAACATGTCCATGAACTTGTTCCTCAACAACAAAACATTGAAGAAACATCTAAGGGAAACCAGCTGGTTGTGAAACCTTACAAGTATCAAAGTTCTCATACCATTGGGAACATAATCACTGATCCAACCTCTGGAATCAAGACCAGATCTTCTTTGAAGAACCTCTATGCTTTTTATGCTTTTTAATCTCTTATTGAACCTAAAAATGTTTCTGAGGCTTTGCAGGATGCAAACTGGGTAAACGCAATGCAAGATGAACTAAACCAATTTGAGAGAAGTAAAGTTTGGCATATGGTACCAAGACCCAAGGACAGATCAGTGATTGGCACTAAATGAGTCTTCAGAAACAAACTTGATGAAGAAGGAACAGTTACAAGGAACAAGGCAAGATGGTGGTTCAAGGATATAGTCAAGAGGAAGGCATAGACTTTGATGAGACTTTTGCTCCAGCTGCAAGATTGGAAGCAATTCGATTCCTTATAGCCTTTGCTGCTTACATGGAATTCACTCTCCATCAGATGGATGTCAAGAGTGCCTTCCTCAATGGCTATCTAAAAGAAGAAGTGTTTGTCAAGCAACCTCCTGCCTTTGAGAGCAAGGAATGTCCTTATCATGTGTACAAGCTTGACAAGGCGCTTTATGGGCTCAAGCAGGCTCTAAGAGCATGGTATGAAATATTGTCTAAATTCTTGCTTAAGCATGGAGACAAGAGAGGTGAAATTGTCAATACTTTGCTCTTGAAAGAAAAAGGTAAAGATCTCTTAGTAGTTCAGAAAAATGTTGATAGTATAATCTTTGGAGCAACTACAAACAGGTTAAGTAAAGAATTTGCTAAGCTAATGGGGAGTGAATTTGAAATGAGTATGATTGGTGAGATTAATTTCATTTTAGGCTTACAAATTAAACAAAATTCAAATGGAACTATGACCCATCAGCAGAAGTATATGAAAGAGTTGCTTAAAAAGTTTAAAATGGAAGATTCCAAAGAAATTGACACTCCTATAGCAACAACCACAAAATTAGATTTGGATGAACCTATTTCATCTGTTGACCAAAAGATGTATAGGGGAATGATTGACTCTCTGTTATATCTCACTGGTAGTAGACCTCACATTGTTTTAGTGTAGGCCTTTGTGCTTGATTCCAGGCAAATCCAAAGGAGTCTCACTTGACGGCTGTCAAGAGGATCTTGAGATACCTAAAAGGCACCACTGATCTCTACTTATGGTATCCTAAAGGTAGTAATTTCAACTTATTGGGATATATTGATGTTGATTATACAGGTTTTCCTGTGGATAGAAAGCGCACTTTAGGTATGGAACACTTTCTTGGCTTATGTCTTGTGTCTTGGGCCACCAAAAAGTAAAATTCTGTGGCCTTGTCTACTACTGAAGTTGAGTATGTGGCTGCTGCCTCATGTTGTGCTCAATTGTTGTGGATCAAACATCAACTAATAGACTTTGGAATTGATGTAGGTTGTATCTCCATCTTTTGTGATAACACTAGTGCAATTAATATGAGGGACAACTATGTGAAAGCTTTGATTACTGCGGAATTTTGTGCTACTGACAAGCAAATACCTGACATCTTCACAAAAGCTCTAAGTAGAGATCACTTTGAAAAGAATATGTTAGAATTAGGGATGATTAAGATCACCTAAAAGAAACTAGTTCTAACTCAATAATTGGTTAGATAGTTTATGAATTTTGTAAATAATTAGATTAGATTTTGCTCAGTCTGACACTTTTATTAGTATACACTTGTGCCATGTGCTAAAATATCTCACTAATCTCTAATGATATTACCCTTATTTTCTTAGAAAATTTAGACTTACACAAGAGAATTCTCAGTGAAGAACCTGGTTAATCAAGATTACATGGTATGACTCTCCACTCTACATATTTTGAAATAACTGTAATTGGATCATGACAAAAAAGAGAGTCCATTTTAATATCAATCTCCTTCAAGCCTATTCATTACAAACAAACCAGTTTCACCTAAAGAATCCCACTCGCCATAATTGCCTAGAATCTAGGGAAGAGTCTAACGTCTATTCAAACTAGCTTTCCCAAACTAATTAGACTCCTGAACTTCAAAAAGCCGCCGTTACCCACTTCAATTCTCCTTCTTTAAATTAATTAGACTTTAACCATTTCTTCACTTCTAATCTTTGAAGGAAATTCAAGACACCAAAAATTCTCTCTATCTTCTTCATCTCTTCTACACACACATCTCTTCTACACACATCAAATGGCAAACCCTTCTGGAACCCTTCCTCACCACCCAAAGAACCATCACCCACACCTTCAACCACCCCTACCTCCAAGAAAGGACGAGTCAAGATGCTTACTCGTAAAACAATGGCTGGCAGTAAACTATCAAAGAAATTAGACGAGAAACTAAAGGCTAGTCAAGCAGAGGAACCCCAAAAATCAGAAGAACCTTTCAAATCTGCAACTGAGGGGGAAGAACCTGTTTCGTCTGAAACAGAACAGTTAACTTCTAGGCTAAAAATTATGTCTGATGTGGCTGAGAATCTGGAGAACATATTTGTTCTTGTTGGCACTATTGCTGGTGCAGAGACTACTGTGTGACGATCCAACCAGTCATTTTGAGCTTTAGCATTCCATTTGGTAGTTTGAGACTTTGAGTAGCTCCATATTATGTATTATGAATTGCATGTATGGTTGGTTTTTATTTTTGAGCGGTTCGGGATTGATTTGGAAGAATGATTCTCGTTTTAGAAGTTTTAAGTTGGAAGAGTTTATCAAGGTTTGACTTTTGGATAAACGGATTCAAAATTGGATTTTAATTATTCCAATAAGTTTGTATGCTGATTTAGGACATGTCCACAAAGTTTGATTAAATTACGATGAGTTCTGGATAAGTTTGGGTGTACGGTCAATTTCGACGTCGATATGAGCATAAAGGTTACCATATTGAGCAACTGGCCTTTGATTCATGTTTCGACTAAATTATTATATCTGTATCTTAATTTTGGAATCATATCAACTGAAATCATCAAGTTTAGATATCGTATGAGGAATTTATGGTCATTTTACTAAAGAATTGGGTTGCTAGATTTTTTAGATTAATTACGAAATTATCACTAAATTCGTATCTAAAAATCTGCACTATTTTCAAATATTGAAACCAACATATCTCCATAATTATAGGGTCAAATGGAGAGATCCAAAAGTCTAACTTGACTGAAATTTCATGAGAAACCTATTGGAGGCATTAAAGGCGAGTTTTGAAATCGTTTGGCAAGAGAAACGAGGCAGAACAGTTGTGCATTTTTGGCTATTAATGTAGTTAGAGTTTTTCTCATCCTGAAAGTTTGGGATTGGGAGAATTCAAGGATGTTCTTTAAGTTTCTTCCATGGGGTAAGGTCTTAACCATAACCTAAGTATTTTCCTTTGATTCATTTCCTTGGTTTTAGCTTTAATTCATGATTTTAATTGAAAACCCATTTAATTCTTTAAATCAAGACCTACGGTTATGTCCCAAATATTAAAAATTGGAAATCAGTTAGAGGCATATATTTGCCAATACCTTTTGTGGTCTTGTTGTTCTTCTAATATAAGAGAACAACATACTCGAATTTGGCGACTTTTGGAGGAGTATTTCGGGAGATACGGGACCTAACTAGAGTGGGTTGGACTCTTGGATTATGAACACCCAAGAGCGATGTTTGGCGAATTAACTGAGCTATCGGACACAGATTGAGTTAGTTTTTCATTCGTGTGAGCTTGTATTAGTTCGAGCTTCTCTCGGGCAAGCTTGGATTCAGAATCCACGGCAAGTTCGGCGTTGACTTTTATTGACTTTATAGGGAAAATGTAAAGAACATAGCTTTATTTATTGTAATTAGTTTTTCTTGTATTGTTTGATGTTATTAAGTCCTTTTTTGTTAGATTTGAGCCGTATGGAGGCGAATATTAATGGAAAAGCTATTTCAGAGGGTTGAGTTGGCCTAGTTGAGGCAAGTATCTTGCCTAACTTTGTGTGGGGGAAATTACCCCTTAGGATTTGGGTTGATTGTGCTATTTGTGTTATGTGAAAGTTGCATACGCAAGGTGACGAGTGGGTACACGAGCTATATGTGGTATTTTACCCATTTAGATTGTCTAGACTCTTTGCATGCCTTTAATTGAATTGTCATAACAAGTTATATCTCTCATTGTTAATCTACTCTTACATGCTCTATTTGACGTTGTTAGCACTTGTTCTACCTCTTACTTGCTATTTTGCTCTTATATGCTTAAGTTGAAGTTATTGCCTTCCTTATTGTCTTGTTACCTCTTAATTGTTGAATCACTTTTAAATGAAGTTGTTATTTCATGGAATATCATCTTGTGGATAAGTTATAACAGTCGTTATCACATTCAGGCGAAGTTGTTAATTGTTGAGATACCTTTCCTTGTTGAGCATTCCCATTCATTTTGTTATTGTTGAAATTTTTGTACATATTATGGTTGAGCCATGGGCTATTTGTTGTGGAAATATTGGTATTGTTGACTTTGTGGCAAGTTGTGGCATATGGGCACTTGTGGTGCGGGTTGTGATTGTGTTGTGATATTGATACACATGCGGTGGTATAAGGCTAGGGGTCGATACACATGTCGTGAGAGAAGATGGGGTTGATACGCGTGTTGCTAGTAGGGGAACTATTTGAAGCCACGCGGTGAGATTAGATGGGCTAAAACGCGTGTAGCTATTTCGGGAAAGATGATTTTCAAAACTAAATGTAAGGCTCATGCGGTGATATAAGGAAAGATTGAGATTGAAATTGTGAAATGTGAATACGAGGCGGTACCTCGGTTGTAATTTTCATTGTACATTCCATGTTGGAACAACTTGTTGATTTGAACGGTCATTGTTTTTCCTTCAATCGTTCATCCACATTTTGGTTGTGTTTGGTTATTCATTGTTATTTTGATGTTGGAATGATTGTGGTTATTTGTGTGAATCATGCATTCTATGTGACTTGTTCTGTTGCTTTAACATGACAATCTGTGCCTCTGTTATAACTTGGTGAATTGATTGTCAATGTGATATTAATTACGTGGAGTCACTATATAATATTCTGTTGAGTTATCAGTAACATAATATTTTAAATAAAAGAATTATTAACATGATTTATTCTATGTGCCTCTTAAGATAGAACTCGTGATCTCACTAGGTCCCTTATTATTCTAAATGGTTATTACACTTTCACTATAACTGGGCTCTCAAATTATACTCATCACCCTATTTGATGTTTACCTTACTTAAAATTGTTATCATGTTTTTTCTTAACAAATTCTATATTTAATTTGTTAATTTAAATTATGTTTTATTTTGTTTAAAAATGATACTTTTACTCAATTTTATTGATTTCTAAACTAACCCATCTTATACTCTGTTTCGTACAAATTGTATATTATTTTACTTTACTTGATTTCTAAAATAAACTCATTATTCCATTTAACACTTTAGTTTACAAGATTGTTATTATATTTATGGTGTTTAAATATATCTTTCGTTTATATAAATTAATAATTATCACGGTTGCAAAGTATATGGTAGCACGTGGGCTTTGCCGTGCGAAGGTGATTGTTATTATGGGCATGAGGTGCCATTTGTGTAAGATTTGGAAATTATGGTCCATGACTTGTGGTTTATGAGGTGTGGTGCCTTGGGGTAGTTCTTGTTGTAATTCCATGGGTTGAGAGCAATTTGATTATTTGAGCTATCATCCATTTTTCCTTATTTGAATTCATTTGCATCTCATCGATGTTTTGATTATGTTGTTTCTTTATTCCTCGTTTACTACTTGCTACCATTTATGTTTCTATTACTTCATTGTTGGTTGTAAATCAATAATTTTTCCGTCGTTGGTCTTCCATTGATGTTCTTTCCATTGTTAGTTTATGTATATCTTGAACAGGTTTCTAGTCTAGTAGGTGTCTTGACCTGGCCTCGTCACTACTCTACCGAGGTTAGACTTGATACTTACTGGGTACCATTGTGGTGTACTTATACTACGCTTATGCACATTTTGGTGCAGATCCCAGTATTTTGATCGTGTCTTTGAGAGTTGTGTCTGCGCAGCGGGAGACTTTAAGGTTTATCTGCTTGACGTGCGCAGGCCTCGGAGTCTCCATCTTACTTCATTATGCTAATGTTAAATGGTAATTCAAAACAGTATTGTGTTTAGAAATTTTAGTTTGTTTTAGTAGTTCTTATGACTCTGTACTACCAGTTTTGGGAATTGTATAACCATTGGCCACTTGCGGTTATGTATGTCATTTAAAGGTTTATGATAAATGATTAAATAGTTAATTCTTTTATTAAATCAACATGTGTTAGGCTTACCTAGTCTTAGAGACTAGGTGCCATCACGATATCTAAGGTGGGAAATTGGGGTCGTGACAAGTTGGTATCAGAGCTCTAGGTGCATAGGTGCTACGAGTTGTACGATATTGATTTAGCTTGAAGCATATATCTTATATCCGTTTACAACCATTCGTACATGATGTTAGGCGCTCGGTATCAGCTATGCTCCAACGGTTTGTAATGTTGCGGATGGGCTACGAGGGGGCCATGGATGCTCAATCATTGCCTCGAGGTATTGTCCAGACTAAGAACGCGTACGTGTTGGTAGATCTTCAGTGTTCAAGTGTGAGATGCAACCGATTCGTGTATCTGATTGGTGCTGTACGAGCTTATGAAGGTTGGTAATGTGCATCATCAAATGTTGTGCCGTATGACTCCGCGCCAAGTGGGGCAGTCTACTATTGACAATCAAATTGCATGGGCAAGTGTCATATCAGTCTTGGTCTGAGGTATATATGTAGTGTTGAGGGTTCCCCGAAATTGTACATGACTAAGATCTGAGATTTTCATGGGATGGTGTTGGAACTTGCGTTTACATATGTATCATTGCTAAATCTATGTTCCAGTATCAGAGAGGTTAGAGAAACATCTTCAGATTCACAAAAGCTCTCTTTAGAGTGGGTCAATCGCTGTTGCAGCATTATTGGGTGCTCTTGAGGAAATACAACGGTTTAAGGGCTTTCGGACGACGTGGTTCATGCAAGGGTCTATCGCGGCGAGCTTTGACATAGGATCATTGTGTACCGATAAGGAAAGTGTTGACCTGAAGACAAGTCGAGGAGGATTAGAAGAAATGGGTCAGCTTGGTGGTGTTGGGTTAGCATAGTAATAAAGGTAACTGGTGTTTTGGTGTGGTAATGCTTCACAAGCATTTTGTGGCAATACTCTTGGGTTTGACGGCTTTCTTGACTTGTTTGAGTTGGGGAAGTTTAGTTCTGATGGCTTGGTGGTGTCCGGACTAGCCTCGAAGAGTTCTTGATAGTATCGACCACGACTTGAGCTAGATGTCTGCTACCGGCATAAGGAACGTGTTGCGTGTTATGATTTTAGCCTTGACGGGGTCACGAGTTCTAGACATCATGGACGATTTCAGATGTTTAGAAGAATGCTAGCATTATTTGATACCACCTATGAAGGGTGGTGCGCACTCTAGAAGGCACACTATGTTTTGACTTGCGGATGCTTGACTGATATTACGGTAATCGCCTGGTTGATCTACTGCTGATGTCCAAATCTTGCTTTGTGGCACGAAATAATTATAGAAGTACTTCTCGTTGGCTGACCATATGTGAGGAATGTGTCAGTTAATTGAGTAGTGTAGTTTTGATCGAATATGGAGACTATAGTATTCTAGGGATTTGAAGACTAAGAGGGTTCTCGAGGCAGATTGTTCCATGGTTGTTAACGGTGAAGGTATGTTAAGAGGTTTAAAACTGATGGTATGTACTATAAATATGTTATTGTGGGCTTTTCGGAGGCTATCTACCTACTTCAGAAGGAGCAGAATTGATTGGAGGCTACTAGTAGGTCTAATAAGGATATGTGTTCAAAATCGGGTCAGATTTATCTACTCGGCACAGTTATTGTGGAGGGGTATGTTATCGGTTAGGGTAGATCACATTCGTGTTCTGATATGTCTCATGTGTTACTCTCCTATGCTGCGATGGGTTGTCATCTGTTGGTTATCTACACACCGATGCGGTTTTTGGGCTTTGTAGTGAAATTCGAGCGAGATTGCTCTTGAGGTGTTGAATGGTTGATTGTGCCTTGGTTATGGTCTTCCTGTTTATGGTATATAGTGATATCCATATCTCCATAATTATGGTCACGTGCTTCGTGTGGTTGATGTTCATATGCTTATGGTTGTTGATTGTGAGTATCATGGCTCGACGTATTCCAGGTGGACCGGTGTCAAATTGGGTCACACATCGCAGCGGCGTTATGATAGGACATGATCCTTTATGCTTATTTCATGTGTTATGTTTCCCTTTGTGTGGTGGATTGATAGCATTGCGCTTCACGATGGTATTTGTTAAGCTGGCAGGATGGTTTCTTCATTTCCATTCTCTTTCCATCATTGGGTATATTTGAGTTATTGTTCGTTGGTGCACAGATTGCATGGTATGTGGCTCTAAGTATGATTTATATGACAGGTCAGTTGAATAGCTTGTACTGGATGAGGTGAGTTTATTGGGCCTGAAATGAGTGCTGTCGGATTTGATTAATTTATGTTTGCAAGAATTGTGTCACTAGTCGGCTTAGTTTGGCTATGGTTCTTATCGGGCAAGAGAGCTCCACCGGCTTGTTGATCTGATGGGTGTTTATGAGTTTCTGCTGGTTTCTTTCATCATTGGCAATGTACGAAGGTTCAGAGCAAGGTTTTAGTTGATATGAGGTTTGTTACTGGTGTCGAGTTGGTTATCGAGCAGCTATTACGGTCGGAAGTTATTGCTACGAGTATTTGAATTATGTGGTATATCATGTGATATGTCTTGAGATATGGTTATGGATTGATAAAGCTTGTTCAGAGATATACGGTGCATAGATGCAACAATGGGTCATATAATGAGTTCCGGATGTTGGGGATTTGAGTTTTAAGGTTTATAGACTAAGGTTGAAGTAAGGATCCTCTGTTAGGTGGTGTTGTCAGGCTTATATGGATTGGGGTGACGTGGGATCACCCATGGTTATGTGTATGGTTAGGTTATATGGCGATTTGATGGCTTTGGGACGACTATTGGCACGTTCGAGGATGAATGTATGTTTAAGTGGGGGAGAATATAACGACCCGACCGGTCGTTTTAAACTTTAGCATTCCATTCGGTAGTTTGAGACTTTGAGTAGCTTCATATTATGTATTATAACATGCATGTATGGTTAGTTTCAGTTTTTGCGCGGTTCGGGATTGATTTGGAAGAATGATTCTCGTTTTAGAAGCTTTAAGTTGGAAGAATTGACCAAAGTTTGACTTTTGGGTAAACGGATTCGAAATCAGGTTTTAATTATTCCAATAAGTTTATATGATGATTTGAGTTTGGGTTGTATGGTGATTGCTTTCGATTTCGATGTTGATATGACAAAAAGGTTACCATATTGAGCAAACGGCCTTTGATTCGTGTTTCAACTAAACCATTGTATCCATATCATAATTTGGAACCATAATAACTGAAATCATCAAGTTTAGACATTGTATGAGGAATTTATGGTCATTTTACTAAGAATTGGGTTGTCAGATTTTTCAGATTAATTAAGAAATTGCCATTGAGTTCGTATTTAAAAATCTGCACTATTTTCAAATATTGAAACTAACATATCTCCTTCATTATAAAGTCAAATGGAGTGATTCAAAAGCCTAAATTGACTGGAATTTCATGAGGAATCTATTGGAGGCATCAATGGCGAGTTTCAGGATCGTTTGGCACAAGAAACGAGGTAGAACAGCTAGTCATTTTTGGCTATTAATGTTGTTGAAGTTTTTCTCATCTTGAAAGTTTGGGATTGGGAGAATTCAAAGATGTTCTTCATGTTTCTTCTATGGGGTAAGGTCTAAACCATAACTTAAGTACTTCTCTTTAATTCATTCCCTTGGTTTAAGCTTTAATCAATGATTTTAATTGAAAACCCATTTAATTCTTTAAATCAAGACCTACAGTTATGTCCTAAATTTTAAAAATTCAAAATGAGTTAGAGGCGTATATTTCCCGATTCCTTTTGGGGTCTTCTTGTTCTACTAATACAGGAGAAAAACATACTCAAATTTGGCGAGTTTTGAAGGAGTATTTCGGGAGATACGGGACCCAACTAGTATGAGTTGGACTCTTGGGTTATGAACACCCAAGAGCGATGTTTGGAGAATTGATTGAGCTATCGGACTCCGATTGAGTCAGGTTTCCATTCGTCTGAGCTTGTATTGGTTCGAGCTTCGCTCGGGCAAGCTTGGATTTAGAATCCACTACGCGCTCGTGTTAACTTTTGTTGACTTTTTGGGGAAAATATAAAGATCATAGCGTTATTTATTTGATGTTATTAAGTCATTTTTTTGTTCGAATTGAGCCGTGTGGAGGTGAATTGTTAGGGAAAATACCCTTTAGGATTTGGGTTGATTGTGCTATTTGTGTTATGTGAAAGCCGTGTACGCAAGGTGACGAGTGGATACACGGACCATATGTGGTATTTGACTGGTTTAGATTATCTAGACTCTTTCCATGCTTTATATTGAATTGTCATAACATGTTATATCTCTCATTGTTAATCTACTCTTACATGCTCTATTTGACGTTGTTAGCACTTGTTTTACCTCTTACTTGTTATTTTGCTCTTATATGCTTTAGTTGAAGTTATTGCATTCCTTATTGTCTTTTTACCTCTTAAGTGTTGAATCACTTTTAATTGAAGTTGTTATTTCATGGAATATCATCTTGTGGAGTTATTGGTGTTGAAGTTGTAATAGCCGTTATCACATTCAGGCGAAGCTGTTAATTGTTGAGATACCTTTCCTTGTTGAGCATTCCCATTCATTTTGTTATTGTTGAAATTTTTGTACATATTATGGTTGAGCCATGGGCTATTTGTTATGGAAATATTGGTATTATTGACTTTGTGGTAAGTTGTGGCATATGGGCACTTGTGGTGCAGGTTGTGATTGTGTTGTGATATTGATACACATGTGGTGGTTAAAGGATAGGGTTCGATACGCATGCGGTGAGAGAAGGTGGGCTTGATACGTGTGTTGCTAGTAGGGGAACTACTTGAAGCCACGTGGTGAGATAAGATGGGCTAAAACGCGTGTAGCTATTTCAGTAAAAATGATGTTCAAAACTAAATGTAAGGCTCATGCGGTGATATAAGGAAATATTGTGATTGAAATTGTGCAATGTGAATACGAGGTGATACCTCGATTGTGATTTTGGAACAACTTATTGATTTGAACGGTCATTGTTTTTCCTTCAATCATTCATCTGCATTTTGATTGTGTTTGGTTATTCGTTGTTATCTTGGTGTTGGAACGATTGTGGTTTCTTGTGTGAGTCATGCATTCTATATGATTCGTTGTGTTACTTTAGCATGCCAATCTGTGCCTCCGTTATAACTTGGTAAATTGATTGTCAATGTGAATTTAATTGTGTGGAGTCATTATATCATATTCTATTGAGTTGTTGGTAACATAATGGTTTAAATAAGAGAATTATTACCATACTTTATTCTTTGTGCCTCTTAAGATAGAACTCGTTATCTCACTCGATGCCTTATTATTCTAAATGGTTATCGCACTTTCACTATAATTGGGTTCTCAAATTATACTCATCACACTGTTAGATGTTTATATTACTTAAAATTGTTATCATGTTTTTTCTTAAATAAATTATATATTTAATTCATTAATTTAACTTATGTTTTGTTTTGTTTAAAAATGATACTTTTACTAAACTTTATTGATTCCTAAACTAAACTTATCCTATACTTTGTTTCATATAAATTGTATATTATTTTACTTTACTTGATTTTTAAAATAAACTTATTATTTTAGTCGACACCTTACTTTATTCAAGAATGTTATTATGTTTTATGGTGTTTAAATATATCTCCGTTCATATAAATTAATATTTATCACTGTAGCATAATAGCACGTGGGCTTTGCCATGTGAAGGTGATTGTTATTGTGGGCCCGAGGTGCCATACGTGTAAGATTTGGAAATTGTGGTCCATGACTTGTGGTTTGTGAGGTGTGGTGCCTTGGGGTAATCCTTGTTGTAATTCCATGCGTTAGGAGCGATTTGATTATTTGAATTGTCATCCGTTTTTCCTTATTTGAGTTCATTTACATCGCATGGGTGTTCTGATTATGTTGTTTCTTTATTACTCTTTTACTACTTGCTGTCATTTATGTTTCTATTACTTCATTATTGGTTTTAAATAATTAATTTTTCCGTTGTTGGTCTTACACTGATGTTCTTTCCATTGTTAGATTATGTATATCTTGTACAGGTTTCTATGTCTAGTAGGTGTCTTGTCCTAGCCTCGTCACTACTCCACCGAGGTTAGGCTTGATAGCTACTGGGTAACGTTGTGGTGTACTTATGCTATGCTTCTGCACATTTTTATACAGATCCAGGTATTCTGATCGTGTCTTTGAGAGGTGCATCTCCGCGGCGGGAAACTTCAAAGCATACCTACTTGATGTTCGCAGGCCTCGGAGTCACCATCTTACTTCATTATGCTGATGTTAAATTGTAATTCAAAATAGTATTGTTTTAGAAATTCTAGTGTATATTAGTAGTGTTTTTGACTCCATACTGCCGGTTTTGGGAAATGTATAACTATTGGCCGCTTGCGGCTATGTATGTCATTTAATGGTTTATGATAATTGATTAAATAGTTCAATTCTATTATTAAATCAGCATGTGCTGAGCTTACCTAGTCTTGGAGATTAGGTGCCCTCACGACATCCTAAGGTGGGATATTGGGGTCGTGACATACCGAGTTTGATAAAATTGGTGGTAAAGATAAAAAGGAAAAACAAAGAGGGTGTGGGTGTTAAAGGATATGTCAGGGGAAAGGGAGAAGAAGGAGTGGCTAAATCTTCACCCGCTCCTATTGGTTTCACTGAAGAAACAGGGGCAATGGTGATATGGAGTGAGGAAGCTGTTGAGGAGGAAGAGAGTTTGAGAGAAGAAGAAGGCAGTGGGTCTGGAGATGCAAGTGCATCGGAGGGGCTGGTTAGGTTGAGGAAGAGGTTCCAAGAACCTATTCCATCTATGAAGGAACCCCTCCAAGACCTACTAAAAAGGGTGTCTGATTGCTACAATCCAAAGAAGAAGAAAATTCAGGAGCTAAAATCCCTAGAACTGCTATGGGAGGCAAGAAGAGAAAGGATAGAAAGGCTGCCTCTTCTATCCCTGTAGAGAAACCTCCCACAAAAGGAAGAGATACAAGGAGTCAAAGGAAGCAGAGTGAGGCTGACCTCGAAAAGGCCTTAGCTGAGAGTAAAAGGAAAGCTACTTAAAAGGGAAAGAAGAAAGTGGGTGAACCAGTTGAAACAATTGAAATTGAGGAGATGGACCGATCCTTCATGATGAGGACGAGGCAAAGGAGGTGCAGGATATGACTCCAAAAGCAAAGAAAAGAAAGACTTCCAAAAGGAAGTCCCCTGCAAAGCCTGTTGATACGGAACTTTCTGCCTTGGCAAAAAGAATCGGGTCTGCTAGGAAATCAAGAAAAGCACAAGTAATGGAAGAAGAGAGTGAGGAAGAAGAGGAAACTGCTGAAGAACAGGATAAGATGGTGAAGTTGGGCAAAAGAACCATTTTGAAAGGTAGACTCCTTAGAGATTTGGAGGAGGAAGGAATGGTGCTGCTGTTGGAGAAGCTAGAATTTCAGGCTGGAAGGACATGGTCCTTCAGTTGGAAGTAAGACTAGCCCGAGCTGAAATTGTGGAGTTCTTTTCCAACTGTGAACTCAAGAATGAAAGAGTAACCAGTATAATGACAGGAGTGCAAGTGAGTTTTGATGACAAGGAACTAGGAGAGATTCTAGGGGTACCTGCTGAAGGGTACAATGATTACAAGAAGTTGAAATGGCCAAGCCTAGAAAACCTACCTACCTCCCTAGTCATTACCAAGAAATTTGCTGATAGGGACTTAGAGCTACATCCCAGGGCTATTTACAAGCCTGCCTAGAAGCTGCTCTTTGAATTTGTCAACAAGGTTGTTCTGCCCAAGAAGGAGAGGAGGTATATTGCAACTTTCATGGATCTGGTCCTTACAAAATGCTTGGATAGTGGGAGGCAGATCAACTGGCCAGGGGTTTATAATTCAGCTCCTTGATAGGGTACTCTCGGCACTAAAACTCATGTCATACCCTATGGGTTCATTCTCACTGTAGTGCTTGCTCACATGAAGGTCAAGAAATGGGATGTTAGCACAAGTAAAGATCACTTTGGAGCCAACACCTGGATTGCCTGTGACTATGAAGTCCATGCTGCTCCCAAAGAACCTAGTTCATCCAAGAGGGTGCATGTGAATAACAAAGTGAGAGCCTTGGAATAGGAGAGTGGGGTTAAGGATGCTGAGATTGAGAGGCTGAAGAAGAGGCTGGCTGAAGTAGAAACGGAGAAGGAAGCTCTCAGGTCTGATCTTGCAAAGGAGAAAGAGAAGAATGAAGGCATTCTTCATGACATGTTGAAGTTGCTTCAGGCCAGAAATCAAGAACCTGGTCCTTCCCAGCCCTAAACTCTTCCTAGCCTAGTGTGTAACCAATGACCCGAGTGGGATGTTTTTTGTTGTCCTTTTGCTAATGGTGCGGTACTTTTATTTCCTTCTATGCTTTGTGGATGACTCTTATCAATGATAATAACACTGCTTTTGCTCTAATTGTTTGTTGATTCTTAGATGTCTAATATCCTCAGATTGATAAGTGTTACTTGAATCTATCATTGCCTTTTAAGTAGCCTCAATGGACACGAGTAAGATCTGCTAAATCTGGTTATATAACTTAATTATGCAACTTTTTGATGATGCCAAAAGAGGGAAGATAGGTTGTGCTTTTGCTTTGGACTGTGATATTTATAACCTAATGAACCTGGTTCTTGATGATTTGTAACTTTAAAATGGAAAGTGTTCTAATAGTATGTTAATGTTGAGCTGAGTTGAAATATGTTTCATGCTTATGAAAAGCACAAAGTTTGTAATCATCAAAAAGCGAGAATTTGTTGGCTTGAGTAAGTTTATTTTGATGATTGACAAAGAAACACATGCAAGAAGCAGGTACATACACAGTATACACAGGGCATGGGCAGATTCAAACACAAAACATGCATGTGAAGGGGATAAGCACAAGTAGTTATAGCTGATATCTCCTGAACGAGAAAGTTATAATTGATAAGGAGCAAGACTCCTTACTTTAAGAGAAATCTATCCTAGACAAGGGAGGAGTTAGATGTTAAAGATAACTAGAACTCTTCCACCATAAAACAGTATAGCTTTAGAACTCTAGTTGTTTCTTATTCTACTAACTCTAGAAATATCAGTTTGTTCTCTTTTATAGGTGACGCACAAGCGCTGAAGTTAAAGCAAGAATTGAGAGCAAAATAGCAAGGAATTTAACAAGCAATTCCTGTGTGTTTCAAGTGTGCAAACCTGAAGCTACATGAACCAGATAAAAGAACCAGTTCCAAGTGTCTGTCTTTTATTCTAGTTCAATTGTAGTAGGGCTTTTAAGTTGTTCCTTTCGGCTTTCTCTAGAAGCATTTGTACTAGGTACTTTGAGTGTATTGTTCAAGTTAGAGTTAACTTGAAGTTGTCACAACAGCCTGAGGCTAGTTGCCACAAACGGTTAGAGGTAATCCTAGGTTTACAAGAGTTTTGTAAACGCTGTTTTTGGCTTAGTGATTAAGTGGAGTGTTGGGAAAAATCCTACTGGAAAGTAGGTTGTGTTTTTTCACCTTTTGAGTGAGGTATTTTCCACGTAAAAATACTTGTTTTCTTTACTTTCTGCATTTATTTTTCCGCAACTGTAGTGTAAGGAACACGTAGAAAAATCAGGTCCTTCTATAATTTGTGCACGCGAAAAATTAGACACCACACAAATCACCCTCCTCTCCCCTTCTTATGTGCTATTGAAGTATAAAACATCGATAAGACTACGAGAAAGAGGACCCAGAACTAGGATACTTAAGCGTCAAAGCTAAACCCTAGCTTGAATGAAAGTGATGGCCCCATATTCGGAAAAAATTGATGCAAAAAGCAAAGGGACGGCCCGTTTGTTTTGTTGAGGTTGGATTTAAGTTATATATATTGAATTAGTGTATTAAAAAAAAACTATACTGCTATGCCTTATATCTTAAATGACTACTTCTATTTATTATGAGTAAGCATCTTTTAAGTAATCTAATACCAATAATATAAATGTTTTTACTATGTTAATGTATAAAATTAAATTCTTTTGGAAAATTTTGTTGAAAGTTGTATCTTTTCCTTCCTAATCTCTTTCTTGTAGATAACGCGCCTTCACATGGATGGGTGCACCTTTTAATTCCATCAGCAAAAAAAGTACATATGATATGAGTGAAGAAATTAAAGAAAGCAAAGAGAGAAAAAGTTATATATGAAAGCTGTAAAAGTAAAAGGATGGATTTCTTTTATCTCAGACTACTTTTCTTCTTCTGCATGCATCTCGTTCATTGACAGAAAAACCCATGTCACGATCCAAATCGTGATGGCGCCCAATATCACCGTCGTGCAAGTCAACGGCGAATTATCAATTTAATTATTCATTTTAAAAATTTTGAAATCATAAATCCCATTTAAATAAAATAAACATCGGGTACTCGTAAGAGCCCGTGAATTCTCTTTATAAATTTTCGTATAAGTATAAATTACAAAGTAAAATAATAATAATAACGTGAACTACAATAATGCACATCCAGTAGGAAACCCCAAAACCCGGTGTCACAAGTGCATGACCATCTACCAAGAAATATAATAAAATACAACATCTGTCTGGAATACAAGTTAGACAGGAGAATGTAAATAACTCTGATGCAGACTCTGTATGCTGCGGATCGTAACATGGAATGCAGCTCACCATAAAGTCCCTGCAATAGCCGCGCCTCTGCGCCCAAAAGACCACCAGAAATATGTATATATACCTGCACAAAAAGTGCAGCAAGTGTAGCATGAGCACGTAAATCAATGCGTACCTAGTAAGTATCTAGCATAACCCCGGAAAAGTAGTGACGAGGGGTCGACATCCACACTTACTAGTGGTCTAATAAATCAAGTACATCAGAAAGTAAGCAAGTGTAAGGCATGGTAAAAATAATGTAAACAAATTTAAGCACGCGGTACAATCCTCCTCTAAACAGTAAATGCAAGCCCTCAATTATCGATCATCTCCTCAACTGGAGTATATATGGAAAATGGTCCCCACCAAATAGATCGTCAAAACTCAAATCAAGAAAACTCATAGGTACGATCGCTTCTTGCCAAATATTACGCACGACGCTACCGAGGAGAACGGTCCTATCCCATAACAGTATTTATAGAAAGGCCAAGGCGTATGGCCCAATCCCATAATAATGTGTGCACTGCCGAGGGTCAAACGACACAAACCATGGATGCATCTATTTTACTGCCGAGGTGAACGGCCCGCTCCCATGAGAATATGATACTGCCGAGGCGAACGGCCCAATCCCATTAGAATAAGAAGTTTTAATGGGTCCTTGACCCCACTCACGAAGATACGTGTGAGTTATGAAATTTAGAGAAGCTTTTTATTGAAAATGCACAACGCGAGAGCAATTCATAATGGAAACACAAATTATTCCGCGGATTATCAAGTAGCTCGTCACATCTCTACAATAGCGAGTCTGTCACACTATGCAACTCTAGTCTCAAGTCATAACGCGAAATAAAGGAATTAGAGAGGAAAGATAACTCAAATAGTACAACTATAGCATGGCGTAAACTAAGTCTACTCGGACATAATCAAGAATTCTAGCATACGCATGGACACCCATTACCTCATACATGCGCAGCTCCCGCAACATGTAGCACATATGAATATAACACCTACGGGGTAAATTCCCCTCACAGGGTTAGACAGGAGACGTACCTCGCTCCGAAATTCCATAACCGGCTCCAACGCCGCTCTAACACCTCAAACCAAATTCTTATCGATCCGAAACTAGTCAAACAATCATGAAAATCAATAAAAATACACCCCAACCTCATAGTTAATTAATTTAACAATTCCCAACTCCGCTCGAAGAGTCAACAAAGTCAACCCTCAGGTCCACGTGCCCGGATTTCGAAAATTCTCAAAGATAAACTTTACTCATGACCTCACGAACTCAAATATATGATTTACTTCTAATTCCATTTCCAAAATCGTGGTTAAAATCCAAAAATACCAATTTCTAGATTTTCTCTTGAAATCCCAAAATTTCAAAAACTTTTCATGTATTTACAAGCCCAAATCTGTAGATTTAACTCACAACTTGTAGAAATTACTTACCTCATGAGTGACGATGAAAATAGCACTCCAAAATCGCTACAAGGCCAGCTCCCATGGAAGAAACAAAATAAAAATGAGCCAAACCCACGTACTTAACAAGGCCCTCTTGCCAGTGACATTGCACCAACAGACAAATTAGCGCCCCTGCGAGCTGGCTTCTGCGAGAAAAATCTCGCTCCTGCGGAAGTCTATTGCTAGCAGCCCATTGCACATGCGGAAATACTTCTGCTCCTGAGTAATCGCAGGTGCGACACAACCTCGCGCATATGCGCATTTCCGCGTACCTGCGGTAGTGGCGTCGCTTCTGCGACCACATGCCCAGCTCGCCCAAGTCGCTTTTGTGAGCTTCACCTTGCTTCTGCGAAGTCGCTTCTATGACCAAGGCTTCGCAGAAGCGGTTGCACCAGCAAAACAAAAATGCAAGCAACTTTAAAATGGCTTAAATCGATCTGAACCCCGTCAGAAACTCACTCGAGCCACTCGGGGCCTTAACCAAATATACCAACACGTCCCAAAATACGATACGAACTTAGTTGAAGCCTCAAATCATGCCAAACAACATCAAAACAAATCGACAATCGAAACCTTTCTTTAAACTTTCAAACATTCAAACTTCGGCAAACGCGTCCGAATTACACTTAAACATCTCGAAATGACGCCAAAATTTGCATGCAAGTCACAAATCACGATACAAACCTATTCCAAGGCTCAGAACTCCAAACGGATATTGATAAGACCAAAGTCCACCTCAAACCAAACTTAGAAAATTCTAAAACCTTCAAAATTCCAACTTTCCACAATAAGCGCCGAAATGCTGGTGGACCACCCGATACTCAACCCGAACATACGCCCAAGTGCGAAATCATCATATGAATCTATTGGAACCTTCAAATTTTGATTTCGAGGTCATTTACTCAAAAGCCAAACCTTGGTCAACTCTTCCAACTTTAAGCTTCTGAATTTAGAATTTTCTTTCCAAATCAACTTTGAACTTTCCGAAATTCAATTCCGACCACACGTACAAGTCATAATTCCTGAAGTGAAGCTACTCACAGCCTCAAATTGCTGAATGACACGCTAGAGCTCAAAACGACCAGTCAGGTCATTACATTCTCCCCTACATAAACATACGTTCATCCTCGAACGTGCCAAGAACTATTCCGGAGTTGTCCAAAATCACTGTTTAACACCTTGTGCACCTACCTGTTCCACCATAACCCATGTGAGCACATTAGCTCGAGCCAGACTGAAGATCCCTCCTTTTATTTAGCCAATAAGCCTTAGAACCAAATTCCAACATCTGGAATTCTCTACAATAGCTAATTCTAACATACGAACACTGTATCAATCCCTAAACACTGTACCAAAACTTGATCATGCAACTATGCTGAGATCACACCATGCACCGCATAAATTGTCTGCGCATAATAACATCCTCCGACCACAATGGATGCAATTTCATGTTTCGATGCCCACAATACACCTCATAACATATATAAGCCCTGTTCCAACTCTTACAATACTACCACAACAAAAGAGATGCGTAAAAACTTATAACCACCCATTAAATCAATAACTCACGGAGTTCCTCCGCTCGACAAGAACCACTACCTCATTCTGAACTACATAGTGATATTTTCCCTTTAATATACATTTCACAAATCTGATCGCACCGATTTCAGGTCCATTAGTCTCTCTCACCCAGTACAAGCTGCTCAGGAAATAATCCACCTCAAACACTGACCAAGATCTCATATGAAGTCATCAATGCGCCAACAAGCTACAACCCGAATACGACACATAAGGGAGAACGAACTCTAGAAAAAGAGCTACCCGGCCTGCGTAACGAATAAAACAGCCAAAGAGGGGGAGTCATTCTTCAAGTCATGTTTTATTGTGAGTCTGTAAAAGTGTTTGTTACTAGTAAAGAGAATATGCATGATTGTTGTAACACTTGTGATCAAATACTCTTTCATGTAGAGGAATCCATGAGATTTGTAATTGTAGATAGTTGGCTATATCATGAAAGTATCTTCTTTGATACATGTGGTAGAGATAATTATATTAAATGGATGTGTGGTCAATATTTTATAATTTCTTTGTCATGTATACCTATGGACTACCTTACCGACAAGATCGAATTGCAAGTTCCATTGCATAGCCTCATTCTGAACTACATAGTGATATTTTCCCTTTAATATACATTTCACAAATCTGATCGCACCGATTTCAGGTCCATTAGTCTCTCTCACCCAGTACAAGCTGCTCAGGAAATAATCCACCTCAAACACTGACCAAGATCTCATATGAAGTCATCAATGCGCCAACAAGCTACAACCCGAATATGACACATAAGGGAGAACGAACTCTAGAAAAAGAGCTACCCGGCCTGCGTAACGAATAAAACAGCCAAAGAGGGGGAGTCATTCTTCAAGTCATGTTTTATTGTGAGTCTGTAAAAGTGTTTGTTACTAGTAAAGAGAATATGCATGATTGTTGTAACACTTGTGATCAAATACTCTTTCATGTAGAGGAATCCATGAGATTTGTAATTGTAGATAGTTGGCTATATCATGAAAGTATCTTCTTTGATACATGTGGTAGAGATAATTATATTAAATGGATGTGTGGTCAATATTTTATAATTTCTTTGTCATGTATACCTATGGACTACCTTACCGACAAGATCGAATTGCAAGTTCCATTGCATAGCGCATCTAAGAGAGGTTTTTATTGTATTGATTGGTAGGCATAAATTTTATTGGGATGATGACGTCCAAATGCTTTATAAGGGAGTATTTACAGTTACTAGGATTAATTGGGTTAAACGGACACATGGTCACTATCTTGTTTTATTCCTATTATTTTTCAGATTAGTGGATGCCATTTACTAGTGCGTGTTTTCTTTTTCTTGCAAGGTCAAAATTCGAGTACAAATTTTCTCCAAGAAGATAAGAATGATAGCATCATAGGAAGCTCAACTCTATTCAAGGACAAGGATGAAGCTTTGGAATCTTAAAGATGGCCTTTAACAAGATGTCAAGCTAAAGAATTGCAAAACAAGACCATTAGACTTCAAGTGCAAATAAAGAAGTTGTTAATTGGGAGGAAGAGCTCAAGGATAAAAGATGTGAATTGGCAAGTTGATAGCATCAAGGACACATGGAGTTTTAGAAGCTCCAAGAAAGCCATTTACGAGATCACAAGCTAAAGAGTTGCAGACTAAGGTTGCTGGACTTCAATGGCAAATAAAGAAGCTTTTAATTGTAGAGGAAGAGCTCAAGCCCAAAGGAGATGAATTATCCAAGTTTTACAATAAGTTGGTGGCCCAAATTTAAGTCCAAGAGGAGGAAGATTGGGTCACCAAATCAGCCCTTGAAGCCACCAAAAGGGCCCAAAATGAGCATAAAAGAGGTCTAAAAGGGGGTGTTTCAAAAGGAGCGCAGTTGGAGTCCAAACAAATGGCCCAAACTAGTAGTTTTAAGGTCCAAATCTGTCCCTAAGGGATTTGGCCGTCCACCCTCTTATATTTTTGTATTAGAGATAAAATAATGTTTGTTACAATGGATAATGCTTCTAGTAATACCAATGCAATAGGCTTGCTTACAAGTACATTAAATCCCGCATTTACTAATATTTTTCATATTAGGTGCATTTGTCATATTTACCATTTAATTGTTGGTGATGGTATGAAACTGTTAAATGTAGAAATTGAAAAGGTAAAAATAGCTCTTAATTGGCTGTTTTACTCAAACCGTAGAAGTAGACTTAGAGAATATTTTTAAAAATATGATGAATTTGGCCTTAGGGAAAGAAAGGTTCCTAAACCTTGTCCAACTAGATGGAATTACATGTATGAAAGTCTAGTTATCGCCTATGAATATAGAAACCCAATTAGCGCAACCCATAATGCTCGTGTAGGTGGTGGTGATGATGATGACGACGAGCACCTTACTAATCAAGACTGGACTAACGTTAAAATTCTTGTAGATTTTTTAGAACAATTTTCAGTTGTAACAAACGAATTATCTGGGTAGTACTATCCTGCTATTTCAAATTGTTTAGTTTATATTGCTGCACTTGCAGATTTATTTTCTCAATTTTCAGAGGGTGGGGTAATTTATGAACTTGCTATTAATTCTATGCAATCTAAGTTTAAAAAATATTTTTTTCCCTATCCCCCCTATTTGGCGTTGCCGCACTGTTAAACCCAACAATGAAATTAAGAGGTCCAAACTTTTGGTATTCTAAAATTAATAACTCTTTATCACTTTCGCCTGAGGAATATGCTACACTCGGAGATGCACAATCCTC
>MCJB01047993.1:63470-73470 GCA_002018475.1 Nicotiana obtusifolia | reverse complement strand
ACTCCTTTATATACTACTCGGAGGTGTACGAAAGGAGGTGTGACAACTACAAAACCTAATCGATCAAGACAATTGGATAGAGACAGTTCAAAACCTTTATAAATGCCTCTATGCTATGGCTTCATTTATTACATATCGTTAATTAGATTCATATACTACGTTAGTGATAAAAAAATTCAAATAGTGGTTGAAAAATGGTTCTAGAGAGAAACATCACATTAAAATTTAAATAGTTAGTGAAACTAAATCTTGAAATATGTGGAATTTCTTTAAAATTAATATTTTGATAACAAACATTGTGTGTCATTAAAAAAGTAAAGTATTCTTATATCTCGACACAGGTACTGTAACTTGAGGTGCATGTGACCAAAGATATGATAAGTCATTGACATAATTAAACGTCCAAAATAATACCTACCTAGGGGAATAGTTCTTAGTGTCTTATATAATTTAGTGCTTTAATTGAGATAGATGTGACCGAGGCTACCACAAGTTGTTGGCACCAAACCCCACACTATACCTAACAAGGGAAATAGTGCCTGGGAGTAAAATTTTAGTGATCTTCTAAATCTTGCTTTCATATTTTGTCATTCGATCTGCTATTTTGTTTTGCTCCCTGTAGTTATGCTTGATCAAGGGGTCTCTGAATTAGCTGGCAAAGGCATGCAATCATCAATAATGTTAAGAGAAATGTGACCTAGTTTTCAGACACTGATTGATCTTAGCAGATAAATTATTGATCGGACAAGAGGTCAATCATAGGATTGGAAATAAGAGACCATGCTACGTTAACTTAATTTTAAAAAATGAGGCCAAGATCAGGCCACAAGTTGCTCCTATGTAATCTCTGTGGATTATTTCTGTCCTCTTTCTTCAATCAGTGTAGCCCCATAGACACTGGAAATATGTAATATTAAGGTGACAGGATCAATTGAACTCATAATGCTCGATGTAGAGCATAAATTTATGTGTAAAAATTTATTAAAACTGTAACAAATAATAGATATGAACTCATAACTTTAATTATAATGGTTTCAATGCTAAAAAAATTAAAAGTTAAACACATAGAGTTTGAAAATCATGTATCCACCTCCGATAGACACATTGATTGCCTTTACTCCTCCGATTCAGCTGGTGTCAATAGAATCTATTGAATCCTGCACCAAAACAGTCGAAGGCAAATTCAAAATATTAAGTCGTGAGTCAAAAACAACAGGGTTCACCCCATGTTGCAATTTGCAAAACTAGCAAATAGTATATGACATACAGAAATCAAGCGATGAAATTAAATTCCAAAGAAAGCAGATATAAGTGCTTCGAAATGCTTAATAGTGCTGCAGAAAAAGATGCATATTCCAGCAGGATAACTGTTTAGGTTGGACCAGTGATGGAGGCATGTATTTATACGAGGGAATAAAAAGAACACTAGAATGTTACAATTAAGAATTGAAACCTAAAGAAATCTTTGAACATTTTTTACACTACACTAGAGTATTTCTTTTAGGGAATTCAACAGCTTATATATGTATATTAAAAAATTATTGTATCTCTATTCCGGTAGTTTAATTTTTTTGACGGAAAAGATTCAATTAAACCTCAAGCTCCGCCTTTGGCTGTACTATCACTACAAAATGATCACCTGAACCACAGAACAAGATGCACCAAGTATATAAGGCATACATGGCCTTTGCTAATATAAAAACACAAAAGCAGCCCCAATGGCTGTTCAAATCTCACGGACTTGTGCAAAAATATAGTAAGAAGTTCACACTGAAAGAGCTTTGAAAGAAATGCTTAAATGCCATATCAGGACATTTTAGTACATCAGAAAACTTGTCATATCAGGACATTCAGTGTATAATTCATGTATTCACAAATGTTTTGCATCAGAAATAACTTCTCTTTAGTCAGCCATATAGACTTAATAGAATCCAGCGCACTCGAATTAGATAGTATATATGTAGATTAATAGCCTAAGGAGAGCGCGCATTTTCTTGATAATTCCTGTAGAGATGGTTTAATTTTTGCACTAATTAATGACAATAGTAGACAAGAATAAATGAGAAACTAACACAAACTCCAGTGAAAGGCTATACGAGTACAATAAATGAAAGAATATGAAAGAGCCATATATAGAGGACAAAGTAAAGAAAATCAACCGAAACTATTTCAAGTAAAACAACCTATACATCATCTTACTTCATATTACATAATTTTATGATCATTTTGTTTAGAGCAAACTGCAATTGTTAGCATCCTTTATGCTTTTTCACTTGCTGAGCTATCAGAAGCAACGATTACTAGTAAAACGATCTCGATCTGGAGATCTAGAGACATACCAAATATAAACAAGGCCAACTACTACTGAACAATTAATTTCTGCAATTGGTCCAGATTCCTGCCGGTTGGATTGCATATAAGATAAATAAGGAAGAATCTCAAAATTCCTGAATGCCAACACATTTAGACCATCGATGCACAATACTCTCTTTAGTCTCAAATATTAATCCTTTCACAGAAATGATTTTGATGTTTTAGAGAAATAAAAAGAATTTATTCTTTTTTTTCAAAATTCACCTTTACTGCTTCAATAAGTTGAGAGTGTTAATTAAGTGAGATATTTAAGAGTATGTAAAATGTAGGCATGTTTGGAAAGCCATCTTGTAATTGAATTTGGGTGTAATTACATAGTTTTGACATGTTTGTCTGACCAAGTAATTACTTGGTCAGTATGTAATTCGATGTAACTGAGCGAGTGTAATTACACTCTTCAATTCTGAGAATTGCTGTCTATAAGGTTATCTTTTAATCTACTTTTTGTTTCTATTCTTTTTTCTTTTAAATTTATTTTTTATTTTAACTTTTAAAAATTCTTTTTTTTTAATATTATTCTTTCTACATTATTTATCTTTAATTTCCTTATTTCTCATTTTCCAACCTTTACTTCACGTGTTTTTACATAATTATCACATTTTATTTCTTTCTTAATTAATTTTATTTATTTTCTTTTGTTATATAGCTATATTATTTTTCTAAATTTTAAATAATTATAACTTGTAATCTTAGAAAGAATAAGACAGTTTCCAACCTCTATTTTTTGTGACTCCATGTAGTTGTTCATATTTTTTATTTTTTTAAATTTTCTTCATTTAGCATAAGTGTAGTATTATTCTACTTTTGAAACTACACCTCCTAATATTAAAAACAATGAGTTATTAATAAACTTGGTATATAGCGAGTAATGTCATTAAAGTACAATCTCATTGTTGAATGAGCTTACAGACTTATGTTTTCCTTTTCTTTTGAATTATATTTATTTAAATATGTTGAAACTTATTTTATGTTATGTTGTACATAAAAGTGTTATGTTATTTAATTTTTTTTTTTTTTTGGATTTTGAATTTTGTATTATATTTTTGTTTTCATTTTATTTGCTTTAATAGTATTGACTTATTAATTTAGATTGCATGCCGTTCATTTTTCAGTTAGAATTGATAGATAAGTTTTTCGTAAAATATTTGAGTAATGTTGTAGCATTATATTTATAAATATTTATCTTTTTATCAAGCATGTAGTCCATGATGTTCTTGCAAAATATGTACTTTTAGTTTTTATAATTAATTGAAGTAAAATACTATTAATTTTAAAAAATATGTATCAATTATTTTTACAATATTAGTTACAAATCTATGATTAGTAATTAATATATTTTCAAGAAACAATATGTGTCTTAAATATTAAATTTAATATCATTTATTAAGGCATATATATGTTAACTCTTAACCTTTAATTTTTATAATTAAATTTATATTTAAAATTTAATCTAACTGTGTAGTTATATTTGTGCAACCAAAAATACACGTGTAAATTTATAAAGTTTCTAGAATTTTATGGTACATATTTGTCGTTTGTATTTTTAGTCTAGTTCTTAACAAAAAACATGTAAATGGGATCCTAAACTAAAAAAAAAAAAAGGTGGAAAAAGTACGAAGTGGACATATCAACTAGACAAGGGCTCCATATAGGTAAGAAAACATACATGACAAATTTGTAGAAAGAGCTTTCCGCGCACTGAAATCCTTTCTATTTTCAAAACCAGTTGTCAAGAAGATCTGATCATAAAGATGAAGGGCACTGAAGCCAAAAGGCACCAGTATTATAGCGGCCAAAATCAGACTTGGCCAAGCCGTTGATTTCCGGCATCAACCACAATTTATACAAGCTAACTTACCGCGCCATTAGACACATCAATCCACTATAAAAGGATACAGAAATTCTATTCAACTATCAATTCAAGCTGAAGAAGAAACTCTACTTATCCCAAGTTACTCTAAACTCTTTCTGTTGTGTTAAACATGCCTTTCAGCTAGCTTAACTTTTCTCTCTTTGTATTGGCTGCTTCAATGCACCGCTATAACTTTCCAAGCTACGCTGATAAATGAAATGTTTTGGTTAGCCATCAACTTTTGGTATCTAAGCATCTCCATTGTGTCAATGTTGTTCTTACAGATTTTGAGAATTTTATTAAGCTAACTAAGTAGTCATTTCTCTCGATCTAACTATGTAAACGAAGTCAAGCTTAAGCATTCAACTTTAGGGTTGGTTTTGTGATTTACAGTGTACTTGTGCATGCTTCGTTCCAAGAAGTTCAGCTTAATGTATTTCTTTTCTTTGCAGATATGGTATATTGATCAAAGTATTACTCTCAAGAGACAATGTCAGATATAGAATCCTTGCTACTAACAACTTTTTGATAACATACATTTTTTTCTCCAGGCGTTGTAAAATTAACTGCGACAGTATCTTGATTTTTGTAGCTCTATCAAGTTATAGCCCTTCGCAAGGCGGGTCGTTTTTGTGCATCAATCAAAACGTTGTTTGGTCACTTTTGGTGGCTATTTATTAGTTTAAAAGCTGAATTTTAGCTATTCTAAGATAACAGCTGGTTTCTGGTATTCCTTCACAAGACCATTTTAGTTTCAGCATTTGCATGTTCAGTCTCACATAATAAATTGACTCAACGGCAGGAAGCTTCACAATTAAGACAAACGACTAACACAACTTGAGAGTCTCGCAACCGAGCACACACATACAAGCAGTTCACAACTTGATTGGGCTGACTGTTGCAGCTAGTGACGGGATAATACCGACTTTTTTTCTGCAAGGATGTTTGACACCTAATTAAACAGTTCACTTTTTGAGATGAGGAAAACAGGCATAAAGATCAGATTTTGGATGTTTAGCTTCAGCATGTTCCTTGCACTTCACCTCTGATGTCGTGCACATAAATGTCTGCATACACACCTTGCACTGCCATCATCCATAAAATGAAAGTTAGCACAGTCGTAGCATACGTAAAAGGATCATTTAGACTGTAACTGAATTGCGGGCCTCAAACCCAATGTAGAAATGATAGCCAATAAAATCTTCAATACTTGTAAGCCATAACAAACGTAACAGGTCTGTTGGTCAAATTATAGGAATCACAACTCACTTGAGCAGTTGGAAGTATTATAGTGGCATCTGAGACTCTGAATCCCCTTTCAAAGAAGTTCTACTTTATGTGTCACATAACCAACAAAACTTATGTGAGAATCTTCTCAGGCCAAATATATACACGGCCACCTGAACTTGTCTAGATATTCCATTTAGACACCTAACTACGCCTATGACCTATTGAACATCTGATCTATGTTCAAACTGTTTCTATTGGACACTCTTTGCTGACATGGCAGGTAACGTGTTGCTCACGTGAACTTGCGCGCATGTGAGACGGGAAAATGGAGCTTCGCTTGGAAAGCAATTTCCAGCCACTTTTTCAAAGCTTCTTCTTTCTCCGGCAACCTCTAGTCTTCTTTTATTCCTTTTTCTTTCAGTGTTTCTCTTCCCTCAACCCATAAAGATTCAATTTCTTCCAGGAACTAGATCTTAAAGCCTATCCTCTGCCGGAAATATCATCACCGGCAATCCCACATTTTTGTCGGCCATCACTAACACCTCCCCTTCCTCTTATATTGTTCCTCTTTCTTTTTACCCCCCAAAGTCCTTCCCTAAAATCCTAAAAGTAACAGATCAATTTCCACTATATAATTGTTATTCTGACGACCCCGTTTTCTCTTCCCCGGCGACCCTTTTGCTCTCCTCCATTCCAGATTGCTGCTTCTTTGCTGCTCCGGTTAGGATTTTGCTTGGCGCTGAAACTGTATGTTGTTGTTCGCCAAACCCAAGATCTGCGACTGAACGGACTTCGCTAGAAAGGTGAAACTTTGCCGGATACTTTTCTGTCAACTCTTTTTTCTTTTTTCTTTAAGTTTTTCTTTTTTTCAGATTTTGACTTTCTTTTTCTAAGCTGACATGTCTTTTTATCATCGGTGTTGTTTGCCATGTCACAATGAGTGGCATTCACGCTCCTTGAGTTGCTTAGGATTATGTAAAATGTGTTCAGCAGACACGGTTTGAGCATACATCAAGTGTCCAATAGGTCGTAGGCTTGGTTTAAGTGTTTAAATGGAATATACGGACGGACAAGTATAGGTGGCTGTGTATGTATTTGGCCATCTTCTCATTATTGGACTTGTCGACTCATGGGTCCCACTTGCTTTGAAACATAAAACCAAAAAGAGGCATTTTTGAAATCGAAATCTCTCTAATTAAGATACTTAACTAAAGGCAAAGAGATGAAGAGAGTGAAAATATAACAAAATATATCAGCCAATAAAAGAATTCCTGTCTAAACCTTTGCTTTCTATAACCTTTAGTCCGGCTCTTAGATGAGCTCGCGGCATTGTGTAATTCCAGTATGCATATAGATGGGCTGGTGATTAAGGCATCTTCTGACAGCAGCTATTGCCAAGGACTTACCCACATTGGTCACCTTGATAAGATAATGTTGAAATTGATGTACATATGTGCTTTTAGTTTTGGTTCTATGTTTTAAAGTAAACAAGTGGGACCCATGAGTCCACTTGTCAAGTAATGGGAGACCCTCACATAAGTTATGTTGTTGTGCAACGCATAAAATAAAAATTCCAACCTTTAAAACCCTAAACATTGGCAACAACGATAGCAAAGTCAACCTAACCAAAACTTAGGCCTATATCACGTAAAGTGTAGATCGACTTTGAATCAGTTCAAATAGCCCTTCTAAAGGAATTTTAGGCAAAGGCTATTCAATTTGATAGACCGTACACTAATTGAAAGCTTTTAAATAGTGTGAAGTTTCAAATACAAACTAAAATAAATGCAGTAACATAACTTGAATCGTTATTAGGTATAAAATCAATATCACTTGACTCTTTATATACTGCAGCAAAAAACATAGAGCTTTCAAGCCTTTGTTAGTGACAGAAACTCATCCTTTTCTTTAAAACTTTCTAAGCTTCTACATCCTAGTTCTTGTTGATATCTCACCTCCTTATTTTGCATGACATCTTCTGAATCTCTAGACACAGAGATGACAACTGCTATACCACCTAAACCTCCAAGTATAGCAAAATCACTTTTAAACAAACCTAAGAAACCATCATTCCAAGAAACTCCAGTGGCTACAGTACCCAAAGCAAGCTCAAAATTCTTCTGATAAGGCTGAAGCAAAATCTACTGATCCCATTATTAATCTGGGAGAGAATAATTCACTACTTCCAAATGATGATATGGTGCCATATTCTTCTCTCCAGAAGAAATAGCCCGCATCTATCAGCCTTTGAAATTCTCCGTCACTGAGAAACGTTTTGGTAAACAACTAAGTCACCAATATTTCCGACCAAAAATCAGAGACCTATGGAAGCCTAGTGAAAAGTTCCAACACATAGAACTTGGATGTGATTTTTACACTGTAAAGTTCTTGAAAGAAGAAAATATACTCAAGGGTTTTGCCTAATGGCCCTTAGTTCATTAATGATTTCTTTCTTTCAATTAAGATAATGTTGTAGCTACTCAAGCAAAATTTGAACTCTCAACAGTTTGGATACGACTACTACAACTACCCACTGAGTTCTATGATAGAAATTCTTAAAATAATTAGAAACAAAGTGGGTAGGTTGTTAAAGTCGATACATGTACCTCTTCCATTCTCAGAAGATGGTATGCTCGTATATGCGTAGAAGTACCAATTGATACCCCAGTCGACTCATCTCTTTGTTGACAATCACAAGCAGCAAATTTTATACGAAGGAGACAACATTTTGTGCAAGGATGTTGCATATTAGGACATATTCAGCCTTCCTGCAACTATAATGCTCTTAAACCAATTGAAGATTCTTCTATTCCTAAATCCGAGCAATAATTGCTTCTTTATCTTTGCAGGAAATCAATTCAAGAGCTGAAAATTAGAAATGGTCACTCTTCCTAGGAGAAAAAGAAACAATCGATTTATTAATTCTCATCTGTCCCTGATCACAATAATCAATCAAAGGAACAAGGTATCAGTGTAGAATTTTGTATTGGCCACTACAGATAAATAGAGACCTAGCGGTCACTGAAGTGGGTTGAGAACCATGAGATCTCAAGTTCGAATCCTAACGGAAGCAAAAATACTAAGTGATTTCTTTTCATCTGTTCGAACCTTAGTGGACAAAGTTACAAACTGTTACTGGTGAGAGGTAACAAGTATCCCATAAAATTAGTGGAGGTGAGCACAAGCCAGCTTGGACACCATGGTTATGAAAAATTCAAGCACAAAGAGAATAGTTACAATGTTATTTTTATGATAATTTCACTACTAAGAATATTCTTCCGTGTATTACGAATAACGATTCAAATTTCATTAGCCAAAATAATGACTCTATTAAAATAGAGAATAACACTTCCACGACCACTAAGACCAATAAAATAAGTACACGTGGAACTCAAAAATCAATCTAATCTCGACAACTATATGTTGATGCTCAAGTACTATAATATTTTCTTCCACAAGCACTAAGATAATCAGTCAAATTAACACATTAAGTTTTATATCCAGTTAAATTCCTCATAGAGTCCCTTAAACGTTCCAATTACACTTTTGTAACTGTTTACCCTTGGCTTCGGATAACAATTAAATTTGTACGTGATTTTAAGGACACGTGATTTGGTTTGATACAAATAAAGGATGAATAAATTTAAAGGCTAAATTCAGTAAGTAAATTGAGAAAGAATGCAAACCGCCGATCTAGAATAGCTTCACCTTGATAGAATTCTCTAAGATAGACAAATATAAAGCAAATAGATAAAGGGGTAGCATAATTGTAAAGGGGGATAGAAAAACAACGATCAATATACAAAAATACAGTCTGCTCTAATTGTTTTCTTTATCTATTTGCTTCATATTTGTCTATCTTAGAGAATTCTATCAAGGTGAAGCTATTCTAGATTGGTGGTTTGCATTCTTTCTCAATTTACTTACTGAATTTAGCCTTTAATTTTATTCATCCTTTATTTGTATCAAACCAAATCACGTGTCTTTAAAACCACGTATAAATTTAATTGTTATCCGAAGCCAAGAGTAAACACTTACGTCAACAATTAATTATAAAAAATGAAATTAAAAGCAGTACCTGGATACTCATGGCTTTTTTGTTCGTGTCGAGCTGACTTCCTGCGACAATTTAGGTAGTTAACATAAAAACGAGCTAAACCATTTATGTAAACATTTTGTGTCTAAAACAACTCTAAAGGCACAACTGCTGCGGTCAGATCGGACTAAACTAAAACTAAAATAGGACTTATTTTACCAATAGTTCAATAATAATTAAGATCTGT
Organism: Nicotiana obtusifolia; assembly: GCA_002018475.1. Lineage (NCBI taxonomy): Eukaryota > Viridiplantae > Streptophyta > Magnoliopsida > Solanales > Solanaceae > Nicotiana > Nicotiana obtusifolia. The sequence goes on along the minus strand of MCJB01047993.1, from coordinate 63,732 downwards.
ATTTACAGAGAAATAGATTAGGATTCGAGTAGATTCAAGAGAGAGAATACCTTTGGAAGCTTTCGACTTCTCGAGATTCTTCTCGCGAGCCATCTTGGCTTTCTGACCGTTGCCTCCACCCATGATTTTGCTTGATCAGCGAGGTCGGAAAGAAAACCCTAGAAGAACCTTTTTTGTTTCAGCGCTAAAACGTGGCGGGTAATGGCAGCTGATGGGTATACAAAGGGAGATACATATAGAAAGACTCCGGAGTTAAGGCCTG